>RHLR01000062.1:0-49019 GCA_009806335.1 Davidsoniella australis
ATGAAACTCGGGAGACCAGCGATCGAAAAGGTGTTGCGAAAAGAGGGGTCGGTCGCTGGTGAGAACATCCCTCGAGAGGGGAAAAGTCGGGCTCAGGGCCTCAAAACGGTGCTTCAAAAACGACAAATGTCGAAAAGAAAGTGAGAATGGACAGCAGCATTGGGAATATGTGCTGGTCGCTCTTAAAAACCCACGACGAAGGGGAAGAATTCGTCTTTGGACGGAGGGGGAGGTACTCGAACTCAAAGGTACCCCCCCGAGGGTTGTAGGAGGGAAGGTTGGTTGGAACCCCCGGCCCAGAAGTGAACTCCTTATATAGCCGTCTAAACGTCGGTTCAACAAGAGCAACTAAAACCGGGTTGGTGGCCGAGTGGTTAAGGCGCTGTGTTCAAGGCATACTTGAATCCCTTATGCCCGAAAAGGGTTCCACAGTTTCGAAAGGATCGCGCGTTCGAATCGCGCCCAACTCATCATTTTTTTGATCACGATGCTTTGAAAATAGGGTTTTCTCGTTTTTTTTGGCCTTAGTATAGCCTAGGAGGGGTGAGCCTCCACACGATGTTGAACGGTAACCTAATATGGTGGATACACGGTGTGGAGTGTCAACGTGGGAAGGGAGGGCTCTAACCATGAAGTGGCTTTACTCCGTGCCATTAGGCAATAGGTAGTTGTCATAAGAGCCCTGGATCGGATCACGTAAGGACAAAACGAAGTCCCGCCTAGAATTCACTCTGCAGAGCCCGAGGGAAGGATGGGGGGACCGGCCACGGAGAATCATCGCTTATGTGCGGAAAGATATCGAGACACCAGAGACACATCAGTCCCATCCGGACCTGTGCCAAATCCGCATGAAGACAATGAAGGGGATGCTCCGACTTTTGGGAGTGTACAATGCGCCGGAACGGTGCTTGCGATCTGGTCAAGGTTTGCAGGAACCGATGAGTATAGAAAAAGAACACTCATGGGTTGCATTGGGAGACTTCAACGCCCACCACGGCACATGGGATGCCAACTACAAAGAAAACAACGAGGGGAAGACTTTTCAAATTGGCTGACCAACCAAGGACTAGCTGTGCTGAACCAGAAGGACGAACCTACGCACAGAGCTGGGAGAGTGGCCGATTTGGTCATGGTACCGCAGACAGCGGTGGTAAGATGGGAGACCCGGATGATAAGCACATATTGCGAGGGCAAAACCCAGTGGTGATGAGATTGCGGAACCTACTCCCAAGGCACATAGAAAAGCACATCAGAATGAGACCAAATACAACCCCGCCGGACATGCCGCCCCGAAAGTAGCTCGACATCAGTTAGAAAAAAGCGGCAACAGTTATACCGGAGATGCTTGAATCTACGTGCAACTGCAATCGCTGACCGCCCGCGGGTTAGCTGGAAGATGGCATCAGCCAGATTGCTCACGTCCGGAACATGCCGTCGTATTGCTGCAAAATAACAGTAGGTAGACGTAAAGTGGGTACAGGCAGAAACTATTACTGAGCTAAAGTATACTCGATAACATGGGATGGCTCGTTGTATTTAAGTAGTTCTAATTGAAAGTCATGAGTAACACTTTGAATGATAGTAATTTCGAATCATGTTTGTACATCGAACACGTTACTAATTTGAAATGATCTTATTGTGTTAAGGTATATTGTGTTACGCCATAGTATCCGACCTTAATCCTCTTCCAACTAGTTTGACACAACGAAAGTAGAACTTAACTAAGAAGTGGTCCGGTCAAGGTTGACATAGAAATCCCTTACGGCAGGCGCAAAGTTGAGTGGCTTGTTGTCTTTACCGCCCCGGATCACCGCGATATCCTCTAGGTTCTTGACACGGGTCATGGCCGTGTAAATCTGGGACGCATGTTGAGTTTTGGTGAAATCCAGAATGGCCTCTTTGAGCTCGATGCCCTGGACGTTTCTTATGCTAAGGCCCCACGCGGGTGCTAGTGGGAACTGTGTGCGTCCTATGACCGGCGGCCTGAGACGTTTTAGTAGTTCCCGTTCATCCAAGTCATAGAATTCCGCCCAAGGATCGACCGCCTAAGTCATGATGTTAGTGTATGCCTTTGTCAGCTTCATCTTAGATTTTTGGGCTGTTAGTTGTATTACCTTGCGTCTGTTTTCCATCTTCTTTTTCTTGATCTTGCGCATCAAGGTCGATGCCTCACGCACCATGATATCGACATTCGAGTGAGGGTATATGATTTTCTTTTCCCCAGTATGAAAGAATTTCACGATCGGGCGTAGATCAATGCCCCGACAGAATTTGGCAGCCTCCTCTTGGGCATTTTCTTCTGTGTCAGGGTGGTATGGGTTGTAGCTTGAGGTATCGCGTTCAAAGCCAACAATGACACCTTGGAGTCCATTGTATAAATGGCCTTTGATGTTGTGTGTAGTGATTACTGGCATATCAATGGCGAGATTGAGATACGTCGCGTATTGGTGGCTTGAAAGAGCCGTGAGATGTCCACCTTTGTTCTTGTTATAGAGGTGGGATAAGTGAGGATAAAGATTTTCATCAACGCGCACCATATCTACAGCCCTGAACGTTTTGAGGTCCGAAGCATACTTCATCATCTTGTTGTTGTGTTCTTCCGCTAACTTCCTGGAAGGGAATATACGAGCCACCTCGCTCGGAGTATCCCTTATCGCAAGCTTAGAAGCCCTAACATTGGCAGGGCGTTTTGGATCCTTGATCGATTTCAGATCTTTAGAAGTAACACCCTTCTTTCGGATACGCTGTAGCATGGCGAGATATTCGGGGTTTTCGGCGTAACGATAGCATTGCTTCAAGTTGAAGACACTGAGATTCAAGCGGCTCCATACAGGAGCACGAAACGCATATTGATCTGCATCTTGTAAGACGATATCACATGAACTGCAACTATAGGTGAGCTTGTTATCTGTGGTCTCACGCTTCAAATCTCCACCACACGTGCCGCATGCCTCCAATGGTAGGACAGGAGGTGACTGATAAAAGTCACCCGATAGAATGACCTGCAAGCCGCCAAACGGCAAACTACGAGCATTTGAAAATTTCATGCTATGGAACTTGGCAATAACACTGCTGAGGCGTTCTATCTCCGTCATTTCCATCGTGTTGATGGAATCGATGACTAGAACCTCCACGCCATCGAACTCATGGGTTATAGTGCCTCCATGTATCCATTTATGGAGAACTTTGAGAGGATAGGACGACGAGCGTGGATTCCAACCGGCAAACTTGGACGATGTAATGCCGTTTTCAAATGCAAGGGCAGCGGCCTGGCTAGACGCGGCAATGACCTTGAACTTCTTTTCATTGCGAATCAGATGGTCGATAATCTTGTTCAGGAGATATGATTTGCCAGTTCCCGCAGCTCCAGTGATGAATATATTCTTGTCCGTTTGGGTAGCAGCCTCGAAGGCACGTTGTTGCTCAGGGTCTAAGTCATGGCCATCATCACTGGCACGCACACTGGTGCTCTGTAATGACTGCTCGTCGTCAAGACTTTGCTTGCGTTGAAAATGTGAGAATATGGACCGAGAGCCATCGATGGTACTGGCGGAGCTTAAGCCGGTTGAATAGGAGGATAGCTGAGCGGTGGAAGTAGTTCCGTTGATTTTGATAGGATAATTGAATTGGTTATGCTGGCCAACGAGTAGAAGACGCCGACGAAGACGCTGATGCACATCTCGTGCGCCATAACGACGCAAGGTAGAGACTAGCATCGCAAAGAATTGAGCTGACAAGTATCGGAAAATAGCAGATGTTCTTGATCTAGATATTGATGAGTTTGTTAGATACGATACTGAGTTCTGATCATATAAGAACGACCAATAGCGTTAACTTACAAGAAAGAAAACCGAGGAAGTCTTTGATATCGCAGGTGCGAGTTTTGTCGGGCTCGTTATGCATGAGGCCTGCAATCGACACAACCAACAAGAGGTTACAATTTTGTTGTCATCTAATGCGTTGCGACCTAAAACGAAACTACAGATCATAGCGGCAACCAATATGACTCTTCCAATTAAATCACGGAGTAATTCTGGTTGCTAGGCCATTTCAGAGAACTAGCTGTCCAATCAGCTAGCTACATATTCATGTTCGTAAAATGCCAGGTTCGGCTATAAAGATGCTTAGGCATTGATATTCTTTTCGTTATACAGTATTAATAATATCGAAAGGACATAAAGAAGCAAAACCAACAAGCCAAAGTAGAATCAAAGGACAGAAACATACGTCTGTATGGCTCGTAAGCCGTAACAGCACTGAGAGCAACAGAGACTGGAAGATATAAGAGTGACAGTATGCAAAGAACCCAAGTTCAGGAGTGAGTGTATGTCAAATGAGTGAACGACGAGAGATAATTATCCAATATGTATGGAGGAGGAGGGAAACGCGAGATTGTGATTCTATAAAATGTCTTCTAAAGACAGCAGTAAGATAGTAAGATATAGTATATATGATACAAGAGAGTACGCTTTTTGGATAGCGGATAGTAGGGAAGATGGAAAAAGGATAGAGATCAATAAGCCTAGTTACTTCAGACTAAGAGTGTCAACTCTATAGTGGCAGCAGGGGAAAAGAGAATCCCATTTTGATATGAACCGTCACTAACAAAGACGATTTAATAATCTAAAGCTGATGGTCGTCATGATTTGACACACGTGTACCATGGTTGACCATGGCCTCGGCATCGCCAACTTGGCGGCGTTCGCTAATTTCAACCAACTCATGTGGGCTCTTAAGACGTGAGCGGGCAAGGTATCGTAGCGGCATCGTCAGTCCTCGGGAATGGGGATGGTTTTGGGGTGTGTTTTTGTGGCGGTGGCCGTAATAATAGACAGTGGGAGACACTTCTGCTGGGTCTTGATAACCCGTGTGGAACCGGCTACCGGGCTTTGCTTCCCTCATGACGGTTGATTGCTACGGAAGGGGTTCGAGCGAGCTCGAGAGACGATTCAAGTGGAGGTAGACATCAGTTCCGTACCTAAACAAATGAGAAGCGTTAGTGGATGCAAGAGCCTTGGGTTGGACTAGGCCGTATTGGGTATATGGCATAATGATGCAGTAGAACTTACCCCTCCATACTAATGAGCTTAAGGTCGCCACCAAAGTAGCGGGCGTACAGGCGTGAAATAGGCAAGCCATAGCCAAATCCAGCCATGGGCGCCTTGAAATCACTCTTGTCGAAATCCGGGTCAAGACTGGGCGTCCGATCAACTGTGGTGTACATGTAGGTCCAAACAAGTGGGATTGCGCTGCGTGGGATGCCACCACCTTCGTCGGAGACCTTGATTGTGATGTCTTCCTTTCCCTCAGCTACGATGACCTTGGTGACAGGGAAGTGGTCCGACTCCTGCCCATGGCTCTCGACAACAGCACGCAGAGAATTCTTGAGGGTCTCGAACAGCATGTGTGACAGATGGCCTGGCACATACATGAAGTTGAGGTTTGGTGGACAGACTAGCTGGATCTTGGGAGCGTCGAAGAGACCATAGTGGTCCTCACAAACAAAGCGTGCGTTTTCAATGGCTTCTTGTGCTAGCTCTTTTACGTTCGTCTTGGTGCAGATGATACCAACATAAGACGGGTCGCGGTAGTGGCTATGGTCGGTAAGCGCAATGTGCTGGCCGATCAACATACGAATTCCGATACGCGACATGTAGAAGCGGTCGAGAAAGGCCTGGATATTGTTGTCGATTTGCATGCGCTGGCGTTTGCGCTTGTATTCGAGCACACCCTGAGCCATTGTTGTGACAACGGAGTCATGCCGCCGCTTGATAAGCTTTAGGGTATCGGAGAAACGCTTGTTGAAGAGCTGTAGATCGGCGGGCCAGACATCCATGTCGTTAACGAGGGCAAAGTATCTCCGCGCAGAGGAGTTACTTTTCTTGTGCAGCATGTGAGCGTTGTCGATTTCCCGATTGCCGAACCCCATGGAGGCCTGGTACTGTGTTTCTTCAAGGCTTGGGTTCATAGTGGCTTCGGCGAGAAGCTTCGTTGTCTTGGTCGGGCCGCGGGCCGGAGTCGTAAACCGTTCACGGATATCTAGGTCTAGCTTTGGTCGGGGAAGGGCGGTGATTTCCTGGTGGACAAGGATTAGCAATGGCAAGATAGAGTAAGAATTGTCGCTGTGATTGTTATGTAGATGGTTGTAGTAGTACCTCGAATGATTGGGCGTACCAATCTTGAACTTTTTTGACTGATGGCATATCACTGAGGCCATCTGGTAAGCTATCGAGCTCTTGAACTCTGTGGGCAAGACGGATAGGTAATTCCTCGGCCAAAAACTGTGAAGCGCGAAACAAGGTGCCTATACCGAGCAGACAGACAGTTAGCTTAGCAGCTTTTCACAGTGACGAGTGTCACATGCATTGACCAAGTATCGACGTAGAACTTACCGACGTTGGGCTTCTCGCCGAACTGGACCATCTGACGCAAACTCACGCCGGTAGCTGGGAAGCTGGCATAGTGCCGGATGGTGTCCATCAGCCGCTCACTAGCCTTCCAGGACATGGCAGGCGGTGGGTGAGGCGGCGTGGATGGTGGGCGGGTATGGCAGCAGATCTAGAGTGCTCGGATGCCGGTAAGACGAGTGGTACAGAAAAGATATACAAAGAGGGCACAAAGAAGAGGTGGTGAATGGGTGGCCGGACACGAAAGATGTAGTTGATGAGTCAGAATAGAAGATATTAGACTTGTCCCAGACAAAGGGTGCGACAAGACCGGGAATAGAGCGAAGACCTGCCGAGGCTTGCGGGCAGACCTGGAGGAAGTTATGAATGCTTGTTATACTAAGGGCGGGAGCTTGAAAAGCGTGACATCTGATGTTACAGCAGCAGCACAGTAGCAGCAGGACTTTGCAGTCGCACGATTAGCTTGTAGTGGCAGTAACAGCAGCACTAAGCTTGCAGCAAAGCAAGAACTTACCCACCAATAGACAAGCCTGCAGCGTCTCGGTTGACGAAAAGAATGATGCTGTGGGGTGGAAAAAATACCGGCAATTATTGGTGAAGATAAGAAAGGCGGCTGACAAAATAGGGAAGAAAATATTACGATAGAAACAAGAACTGGGAAAGGACTGGCCCGATCAGAGAGGCAAGGCTGAGGTGAAATAATCAGATGGGGAAGTAACAGATGAAGCTGTCAAGAACAGCAAGAAACCCGCGAGTTTGCAAGAATCTAGGTTAGGCACAATTCGGGGCAGCGGGAAAAACACCGGAGAAGTCGTTCTAGCTGGCTAAAGCGCAATCCAGAGGCGGATTTTGGAGCAGTGGCTTCGTTTTCACATGGACTTGAAAACCTCTGGCGGTTTAGATGTGGGAAAGCACTGCACTGTAGTTACGGGCTTCTCCACTGTTTGCTAGAACTATATGCCCTATCGCCTTTTTACTTTAGGTGATTGATTGTACGATACTAGTTTAGCACTGACTCTGCTTATATTGTTACCCCAGGCACATGCTACGATACGGCCAGCGGGAAGGCTTCAACCGGCTGTTTGCTTGCTAGCTTCACGGCGCTAGATGCCTAGCAGTTGTTTTCTTTGAAGCCGTAGCCGTGCCTTTGCCGGCTGTTTGCAGTGCTGCCATCCGTCACATGACGAAATGCTAGCTAGGTACCCTGAACGCCACGCTAGTGACCAGCTAAAACTATGTATTTGCTAACAGTCAGCCCCCGGACTCCAGGAAGCTTCGTTTCTCCACATGCCAATTAGCCTTTGGGCCGCTTGCTTGTTTTGGTTTGTTTTGGTGCTGAAAGCTCACCAAAGGCCTTTAGCCAATCCAAACGCAGACGTTGGACCCAGTATATTGAGCCCTGGTTTAGCCGCTCGCTAACCCTTGTGCCAACAGACCAGCCCTTGGCTTGAATGCGATGGGATGAGAATGACAGGGATGATGGATCTGATTTTGTGCATGACAGACAGCATAAGGTTCTAAAGAGGCGCACAATGACAATGTAAAAAAGGAATAATTGAATCGAATTCAGAGCACTAGATCAGGGCCCAATTCGCACTAGTACGACTGCTAACACACACCTTGTTAGTGATATGAGCAGATATGGGAACAGATGGGAAATGAGCGTGGAGCCCAGATGTTTAACAAGAAACAACTTTGTGACTACAATTTGGTCATAATTCTAGACATTAGGCGAAGTGAGTTGTACTGTACAAATACAGATTACGTGTAAGGATATACTAGGTGTATAGTAGAGTAGCACTAAAGGCAGTCGCACGCACACTCTGAAGATCTTCCTACAGAGTCCGTTTGGATAAGATAGGAAAAAGGGCGCTGGCTGGACGACTTGCTTGATCGATCAACTTGCACAAAGTCTACATGGGCCACTCCCGTACCGAAATCTTAGATCTTAGAACGGCATAAAGCTTAGACACTTCTTGGCTGGCTGCTGTTATAGCCCACTCTGACGATTTTGTCCAGGCACAATCAATCAAAGCAGTAGCAGCAGCAGCGGGAACGACGAACCTGCATAAATCAATACCTATCAGCTCCTCAGTTGTAACTGAAGAATCCCACGGCGTAACTAAGCTGGCTGGGTTGGTTCAGCGACAGAAATCGCGACCTAACACTGGTTTCTTTTCTTATCGGATTTTTTTTTTCGCTCAGAGAATTTGCGACGCGCATATTCACTGAACAAACCGAAACTTCCATTAATTATCACATATACTCTTTTCTCTATTATCAGTTAAAGAGACAACTGTGCAGAAGGAAGCTTGAATATCGACAGGCGCGTATGTTCATTACTTTTTTGCTTTCTATGCCAGAACAGGCAGGAGCAGGAAGGCTGTCCGACTTATTAGCAAAATAGTTGTATCTTCCTAAACCAAACTCTGGGTGCACAACGCGAGGCTGTGATATCAGCCTTCGATCCTTTACAAGATCTACGACATATTTCCTTTTGCTTTCAGTTGTTTATTCTGGATTGACGTCATTGAAGGGCGAAAACCTTTAATTTCGCTTAGTGGGCTCGTTTTTCGCAGGCCTTGGGCGGAATTTTTATCGTCAACCTCCAACCCATTCCGAGCAGCTTCGATCACGCCGCCCGAGATCTAATCTTTGTCTGATCTGAGCCCGTTTGTGCAGTGCCTGGCGCATTAATCCTACTTGTTTACCCTTGGTTGACAATTTGTTGGTTGTTTGCTGACCGCTTCTCTTTGTCGCTTCTTTCCCGCTGAGACCGAGTCTTAGGGACATTTTCCATCTGTAGCCCACAAGAGCAGATCACGTGTTAATCCCAAGAGGCGCAGAGAAGAACGCAAGCCACCTGTAGATGAGAGAGCGAATGTGGTCGTTCGCTGGCAGCTCCAGCAGCAGCGACTCTGGCGCTGGTGGAATGGACCACAACCCACCTATATTTACGCCACAGCGCAGCCGTAGTCGAGCATACAGTTCACTTACCACACCGTCTACCGCCACTACAGCAGTGACTTCGGCACATGGCCATTTCCGCAGCGTTAGCCAAAGCTTCAGTCCGTCTCCGTTGCGTAGAAGTACAGATGTGCTAGGCGATAGCGAACGTGGATCTAGCGGCGAGAGATACGGACAGGATCATCATCATCATCATAATGAAAATCGAGAGGAGGAAGAAGAACATCCAAGTACAGACGAGGATAGCCAGCAGCGTGGCCGGCGGCAGCGCATCGTTAGTACCAACTCGGTAGATTTCGTGGCTGTATCGATGGACTCCAGGGTACCGTCAGGATCTACCAATGACTCGAACTACGGTCCGTTCTCAGAGGTGAATAACAGCAGGACGAGTGCCCAAAACCAATCACAGCACAGCGAATTAGATATCGAGCAACACCGATACTTGGTAGAGCATATTCGCTCTACAAACGAGCAGAACCGCCATCGTAGACGTGAGAGCGAAAGCAGTGCCTTCCGTACTCCTATCCGGCGTGCTTTGGGTACTAGTGAAGCATATGATGCCGCTGCCAAAGCCGCCCTCGCCAAGCGTCTCGATGATTTAACAGCACGTATCCGTGCCTCCGGTGATCTGAGCCCTCTTGCAGTAGCATCCCTTCATACCCAACTAGACGACCTGGAGAGCACTTTATACGACCCATCTTCAAGCAGAGCATGCTTCGATGATGCACTAGACAGCAATTACGACCCGGGTGCAACGCCAACGTCGAGTCATCCCCTTCGCGCACGACCGCGCTTGAGTCGCCCGATGAGTCTTGATTTCGATGCATCGCCACTACGCCAGTCGTTGTTTGGGTCACGGTTCACTGATCTAAGTGCCATGTTACGTGAGAGCAGACCAGGCTCACCGCAACGTCAACTGCGGTTATCAGCTACGACACATTCGAGAACACAGACGCCTGCGTTGATCCCACCAAAATATAATAGTGTGATCCGTGAGGAAAGCAGTGAAGAAGACGATGACGATGACGGTTCTGAGGAGGACGATGATAGTGATGATTCAGATACGGACTATGAACAGATGGCCCGCAGGCCTAAGGGAATCTCATCAGAAGATGCTCGTTTGCTAGTTGCCGAGACGGAGAAGCTGAATGAGAATTTGGAAGGCCTCATCAACAACCTTCGTGCTCGCCAAGAAGAAACTGACGTAAGTTATTTTCTCATCCTTTCATCTACTCAACAAAATTTAGTGCAGATATAAACAAATGCTAACATTATCTTTCTAGCATATTCAATCGATTTTGATAGAGCGAGCTGAGCGTGCTGCCCAACGCATCCTGTTCTTACAGGGCCGCGTAACGCACCTTGAAGAAGAGCTTCAGGAAAACGACTCCGAAGTTGCATATCTGCGGCTATGCCTAAAGGCTATAGAAGTACAGGTACCACGTGAAGGCGTGGATCCGGAACTTTATCAAAGTATCCTTAACTTCAAGGCGGACTGGGCAGAGCTAAAGCAAAAGCGTATGGCCCGGAAAGCCGCGAACATGGAAACACAGAATGTAAATTTGGCTACTTCTTCTTCGTCATTCTCTTCGTCAATGGCTTCATCACCTGAGCCAACGCCGACACAGTTATATTATCAACAGCCACATCAACACCAACAGTCACAACAACAGCCACAGAATGCCTTTTCACAACATAGCTATTACTCAGCATATGCGCGAGTTTCAGGACGAACAGAAAGCTCGTGACAGCTCAAGTTTAACTCTTTTAATGACTTTACGAATAATACATTTAACGGAATTTTTAGGGGGGGGATATTTATAACATGTCATAGTATATAATTTCAAGCACTTGTCTTATAATAGACTGAAAATAAAATAAATACAACTAACACTATCTAAGCTCAAGACTAAAAACGCATGTCGTTTTAGGTGGAGCAGCAATCTACACATTATAACCCTAACTGGCAACCCTCTCACTTACACCTCCTGTCATGAGTTCCGTAGCAATCTGCATTAGACCATGCAATCGGCTCTGTGGGCGCGGATGCGCTTTCGAACTACGTTTGTGAGACCGATCATTATCACCACCACTACCAACACCGACATCACGTTCCGAAGCACGTGACCGACAGGTAGCTGACGAAGATATTGGATCAGACTCAGACCGATGCCGTGAAGAGTCCATCCGATAATTACTCGGAAGAACGGAGCTATCGCGCCGTTTCTGCCATTCGTGTCTTCCGTTAGTGGCGATATCGCGACTCCGACTATGGTTTCGGTTGCGATTGCGACTGCGGTCTCGATTACGGTCCTGGAGGAGTACGAGGTTGGAGTTGTGGGATCTGGGTCGGGTGTAGTTGGTAGTACCGTCTCCGTGGCGGTGGTAGTGTGACGATGGTCTATCTCTCGTATGGTCGTGTTCCTGTCTGTGGTCCCGGTCCCGGTCCCGCTTCCGATCCCGATCTCGCCCCTGATCTCGCTCACGTTCTCGCTCTTCGCCGTGGCCTCGAGATTTGGAGGGCAGTGCTAATTGTGATGCCGATACCACGCCGCGTTTGGACTCAGGTGAGATGCTTCCGAGTTTACGGCGCTCACCTTTTATGAGGATACGATCGAGTTCCATATCTTGCTTGCGCTTTCTCTTCACATCCAACATCGTAGTTTTGGCATCGAAGAGACTTGGGAAGTTACGTGCTAGTGCCTTGTCTAGTCTTTCCTTCATCTTGGGAACCGCTGTGTCCGGGAATAGATGGGGTGAGATCTGCTTGGGCGTGCGCCAACTCATGACATTGAGAGAAGTAGGTGATGAAGAAGCGTTGCTTGGATCGCTGGGGATTTTGATGTCGAAGCTCCAGTTTTGCACGATTCGTTGCATTCGTGCAGCCTCAATATCCGGGTGCGCTTGGATATGGATCGTCATCCAACGCGCAAAGCCGGCTGGCGTTAGGGTTGGAACATTCGGAGGAGATCGGGCCGAGGCGCCTTTGATCCAGATCTGTTCGCATTGAAGGTCTTCGTACAGATTAGATAGAGATGTTAAAGCGTCACTTTCCTGGGTTTGACCGAATAGTTCTGGATATCGTAAGTAGGATGCCAAAAGTGATCAAGATACTGTGTTGTATACTCACTTTCAAAAGGAAGAGGCTCGCTTGGCGGCGCGGGGCATTGCCTATAAAAATAACTCATGATTTCGGGAGAGAGACCTGGTTTACCAAGGATGACACACTAAATAGAAGAATGTTAGTCGTCCATAGAGAAACCCATATATACACTGCGGTCTAACTTACTAAGTGCTTGCCTAGTCCTCGTAGCACCGCAGTCATCTTGGCCGTTGGCTGTCCTTCGCCAATAAACAGCTGACCCCAGACATTGTCGTTCACAGCAAGAGCCTTATCTAGTTCTGGCAGCAACGGGGGGTGCTTTGCACGGAAATGGACAGATCTCTGCTTACGCAGTTGCTGCTCAGAGGCCGAAGGCGGAGGCGGGGGAGGGGGAGGATCCTGAGAAGGCAAGGTAGGCGCGGGGGGAGGTGGAGGCTGGATAAACGAGATATGATTGTGCTCATTATCATAGCTAGCACGCATAGCCTCCCGTTGCCGGGAGCGATGGCGCGTAGGAGATGGAATTTGCTCTTCATCGGAGCTATCTTCAAAGTTTGAGTAGGCTGACTCGAAGTCAGTTGCGTAGCAGGAACTAGGCCGGGAAACGGCACATTCAGAATCCACAGCCAACCATATATGACGGCCTTCATTTGATGTTTGTGGCTTAGTAGCTATATGTAACTTTGATGTTAGTGACTATCACCATCTAGGAAAATATGCTCATAGTGCAAATAGGAGCTTACCGGTTGACGATGAAAGCTGCGCCAATTCAGCCCTTTGTGCCTTGTCGATGAAGCCATCAAGATTACTCTTGGTAATGCTTGCTGTTTTGCTAGGAACTGGCTCTGGCATACTGTTCCGGTGACTGCGTAGATACTCTCTTCGAGTAGCATCATTAGGTGGACGGTATGACACTTGGCCATGAACAGAAGGAGCTTTACGAGAAGGGTCTTTGGTGAAAGCAGACCGCGGCTCTTTCTGTGATGTTATGTAATAGCCATCACGTCTAGAGTTAGGAGTATATTCGGAGTCAGCGTCAGAGTCAGATTGATAGTGTGCCTGATAACTAGCGGCCCGAGTAGGCGAGCTACTAGGGCTATCCCCAGAGTTCGCAGCCATGTTGTGATTTGATTTGTTCATCAAGTGCTTGAAATAGACTGTGCTCGATGATACAAGAAAGAAGTTGTTACTTAGGTGAACCTCGAGAAGATTATATTGGAAGGTTGACTGACTGATGGTTTAGGATATTAAAAGAATGAATCGGGACGGGAACCCTGTTACTTATATATTTGACAGTGAATATAGCCAAAGCTATATCTAATGTTCCACCGAAAGAAGTATCGAATCAGAGAGTTCGGAATTCAGGGCGGCTTATAAGCCTGTACGCGGCTTGGATTTGCCTTTTTTCTATTTCTATCGGTGGACGCTTACTCTCATAGATCCCGCCAAGTTTAATAGGTGTGAAGTCCTAGATATGCCATTTCTATAGTCTATACAGCTATAACCGAATTAGATCACTACAATCTGTCTGCCAATAGATACATATCTTACTTAACAATAAGGGGGCGTATGTTTTATCCAAAGCCGTAGAAGAAACAGGGCGAAGAGACCAGATCGACGCTTATGCAGTTTTCTCATTACCCAAAACATTTTGATAACCTTATAAGAATATAACCTGTGTCTCATACACGCATTTCAGAGGTTTGAAAACTACAGTTGTTTAGGTATTGTATTTACGCATGTGATAGCTTACTAGCGGTGCCTGTGATAGAGCAAATATTGTCATCTTTGATAGGGTGATTTATAGGCTAATTATGCTGTAGATAGGATATATGCTATAAGCAGGACACTTACACTCAGTAACACAAACAAATTCACTTCATAGCGGCCGAGAACGTTATAATAAACTAAAGTTACCGAACGCAGATTTTCAGCTTGATTAGACTTCTTGGTGATGTCTTAAACCGATGAAGTATTCTACGATGCCAATTCCGCTTTTAAGTTTACCAGTAAGAGAAGATAATCATGAATAGAGAGCAAAGATGTTTGATACCGAGTTGTAGGCAAATAAAATAAATATTCCAATATCCCTCTCTCGTAGCGGCAAAGGATGACCATCAAAAGCCACTTGCTTCTAAAACCATTCTACAGTGTATAGTTTTTATGTATGGCTTGAAATCCGATATGTCATAGGGGGATAACAAGAAGCTAAGCCCTACTTTTTTTTCCCCACGATGTCATTGTACAATGTAAGAAGTACTTCAACCTCATGATCACTTTTGCCTCGCTATAGCTGTTGAAACATAAACAGGGAAAACGACATGACAGCCATGAACACGAATGCTTAGTTTTCGTAGTATAAGTATATAATACGACACGGACCAAAGAATAGAAAGTCAGGTATGTAGCACCAATCTGTGGCCTCTATTTTTGGTCATTTGCGGTTGACTCACAGCACCTTCGTGGGCTTTTTCAAGCTTGTATTGTTGGCTCTGGTTTCCTTTTTCTCCTTCTTCCTTTTGGTTAGGTAAGCCGGTGAGACTATCTAGATATCTGGGTACAAGACAATTAACACGAGTTGAACAGTATATGCCATGCACTGTATATTTGTGTACTGTATTCGTTATATGTGTAAGTGTATGCTTACGTCACATGCCTATCAAGCCGCTATATAGGCAGCAGCTGAGAGGCGATGCAATACAAACTGGGCATATCAAGTTTACACCTCGATGCCGTCTTCTTCCTTCGTCTGGGCCGCGTTTTATGAGGCTTGCGGTTTATACGCCGAAAAAATCACACCAGCTTACTTTTAGTGTGTTGTCTAGAAGCTCGCCTTATTTTTCTGTTTACTGTGAATAAATCATTCACGGAATGTTGGAGAAGAAATAAAAAATAGAATCTAGTCTTCACGACTATATTACTACATTGGCTCTAGTTTCAGCAGAATTCCATATTCGTCTCGGTTATCAAGCCTGTTTTAGTGAGTGATGACTAATCACCACAAGTAGCAATATGTATCTTGCTTCACATACATTTCTCTAGAGTACACATTCGGCCATGCTATACTATACATAATAACACACGATATCAGTGAACTTTGGAGACGTTGTGTTCTCGGTGATATTACTTGGTTTGACATTTTAAATCCGAGGAACACATCTTTCATTCTCACAGAGTTGTATATTTGAGCAAAGACAAGTCGTCAATTGCGAAGTTCCACCACTACAAGTACTACAAAGTCACCTCTCTAAATTAGTCCATTACGTATGTAGTTGGCCAATTTGTCATTGTACTTTGCCCTTGATACACTTTAAAAGGTATGCAAGCACTCTTCCTTCTTATCGGCTTAAGGAGAGATCCTAATACTGCCGTTTAAACTAAGTATACCACACATTGTAGTCTAGCCCGGCTCATGATGTGGTATTCGAAACGTTTAGTCCTACCAGCACAAAGCAAGGCAAAAACACAGTATCTTGGTTGGATATCTCCATATCTGTATTGATTGAGGATCCAATGTGATGGTCACACGCATAAATTGCCCGAGTTGATCGACGAGCCCTCCAGCCTACCATTTCCTTTATTTTGCAGCCGACAATTCATACATTTCATATGATATGGCATTGTATATCCTTTAGATGACGCTGAAACAAAGGGTCGCGGTCTCTACCGTTCTTTTGGTTTCTATGTTCCGCTTCAATCCGAGATACGCCGTATCCGGCCAAATAATAAGATCAGCCACGCGTGATAAATTGTTGCACTTTGATGTGCCAATCGAATGCCTCCATAGGTATAAGATGCGTCATAATCTCGGCATCTCATATGATGAAGAGAAGTGCACTTTTGCAAACTAGTTGTGGTAGCCATCAGGCCGTCATATATTAGTAATATTTGTGATATGATTCTGTTAGATAAAAAAAGAAACAATAAAAACAAGTGCCTCATCATGACGAGATATGATTAGCAGATATGGAATACAAGTAGAATGAAAACTCCGTCATACATAAAAACAAACATCAGGCATCCTTGAGATTGGATGCTAAATTAAACAAAACCTCATCGTAGAGTGTAAATCATCATTTCTTGGTCTTCAAGTCTTATACAAAAGATCCAAGAATCCCGATGCCAACTCTACCACAACGCTCTTGTTCGGCAATGAACCCGCAACACCGTAAAGTACTGCGGTATCACCCGTCGGCTTACGGCCGCTCTTGCCCTGTTTAACCAGCGCCTTTTCCTTCTCGCGCTCGGCTACAACCACGTCTTGCAGGTCCTGTACGAGCTTCTCCCATACCTTGATAATCGGCATGGTCACTGCCACATGTATAGCAGGCGGGTTTTGCAATGCGTTCAAATGCCAGCCCTTGTGTGACATGGCATCAGCAATGTCATATGTGTTGAGTGATTTCGCGCGGAAAGCTACCACAGAAACCATGGGGTCACCCATGATGACAAGCTCATCGTTGAGCTCCGGCCGAGTCTCAATCTCAGTCTGGATACTGCGGGCCGTGCCAACGATCTTCTTACATGCGGCAATGTAGCCGTCTTGGCCGACATTCATCATACTCGTCCAGCAGCCTGCAATAAGTGCGCCAGGGCGGCTACCAGCCAGGCCAGGGGAGGCATATACACCACCACTCCAGTCTGGAGAAACGTAGTACTGATATAGACGCAGTTTTGCTGTGCGGTACAAGACCGTTGAGTTACCCTTAGGCGCAAACCCGTATTTGTGTGTATCGCAGCTAATCGATGTTACGCCAGGCAGGCGGAAGTCGAATAGCGGAGCATGGAAACCGGCTTGTTCCAGGAACGGCACCAGGAAAGAGCCCAGGCAGCAATCTACATGTAGGCATAGATCGTTCTGGACAGCCAAGCGTGAAAGGCCGGAGATATCATCGATCAGACCATGGGGGAAGTTGGGCGCTGATCCGACAAGTAGTACCGTGTTACGGTTGATCAAGCGCTGCACTGCCTTGATGTTGACTTGATAGCTGGGTGCGGGGCAGTCTACCAAGTGCATCTTGATCTTAAAGTAGTCACAGGCTTTACGGAAAGCTACGTGTGCCGTCTCGGGAAGAATCATCTCGGGCTCGGTGATACCGCGCTCGACATAGCCCCGCTGGCGGGCCGCTAAACAGGCCATCAAGATACTATCCGTACCTCCAGCCGAAGTGACGCCAGCCGCTCCTTCGGGTGCGTTGAACATAGACAGTACCATAGCGACAACCTCGGCCTCCATCTTACGTACACCAGGGAACACATCGGGATGGATAGGGTTCGCTACGGTGAACTTGCCATAGGCCTGGGTTTGTAGACGAATCAAATCGTCTTCACCGTGGTATACGGCGCCGGACACATAGCCATCCTCCCAACGCGTGTGATCCATGTTGGCGAGCTTCTCGAGTTCCTTGAGCAAGGCATCTTCCTTGAGACCCTTACGGGGCAGAACAGTATTACGGGTCATGCCAGTAGGAACCAGCTTCTTTTCCAGCTTGGACAGCGCATCGCCGACATCCTTTTGCACTTGGGAGCGTACACCAGGGGCCCGGAGAAGGTATCCATAAAATATACGGCGCAGTTCGTTGTAGATTTCAACGGTGGTTCCGATGGGGCCGCGGCCCTTCAACTTGTAGAAAGCGACGCGGGTCCAGCGCAAGATGAAGAAAAAGAATACAATATTGCGGAAGCTGATTAAGTAGAACGTAGCCAGGTGTTAGCATACCCGCTATGTCATATGAAGGCCCCAACGTGCACATTCAAACAAACTCATGTTCATAGTGGCGGGGAGATCAACTTACGAATCAAGCGACAATAGGTCAGCCGCCCGCTGAGGTCGTTTCGCCAGCACAAGCTGCAGCGTGTGACGTACTACATCGGGCAGAAAAGCTGTTCTGGACATTATATGAGACGCCATCAGGAAGACAGACGGCACCTGTTTAATCCAGGGATTGCGTTTATGTGATATTGGGACAGAGTAGATGAGTCTGTAAGAGTATAAGATCAAAGTGAATTGCGATCGCAAAAGTACCCTTCAAGTAGTCCGCTATTGACTACCAATTCTAGCCGAGGAGCTCTCTGTAGAAGCCTGTATAGTCGCTGTCTACAGAAGGGTTGAGACAGAGATTTAGTGAGCAACGGTAAGCAAAAGCGACTGTAATGATAATAAGGAATTAGATCAACTTGGTCTGATAAAGAAGATGAGGAAAAAAAAAATTGATGAATAAGAAAATTTAAGAGAATAAATGACGAGTGTTACCGCAGCAGAAAAATTAACAAGAATAGAGGAATAGAGGGAGAAAAATAAGAAGAAGTGTTTCTAAAAAACGAAAATAATTAGCGATACCCTTACTTTATTTATACAGCAACCGCCTCCTCAGCTGTGACTGGAACGGTAATATTCAAAACCTGGATATCGGCAAAATTTGGTGTATAGCGACTTCTATAACAGGTCCCAACGTAATGCTGAATGTTTCCCTGATGATACTCGAATAGCATCTGATTTCGCCTCAATTGCACTAATAATACTAGCCCCAACCAAACCTTGTGATGATTTTGTTACACGACTAGCTAGTGGCGTAACCTTTCTTGGATATATCCATTAGCAATTCGGCGACGATTGAATGTTTGCTGGCTTCCCATGATGTATGTTTGGTTCGATGTCGTGATACAGACATTTGACCAGCTTTTTTGCATCTTCTTCCTTTGGTTCGATCATGCTGTGAACTGTTTATCGGTAAACCAGGAATCTCGCCTTCAACAACGTCATTCGCTACAAGCTAAGTCTCCATATACAGAGAATATAGAGTAGCATGTATACTTTTTTTTTTTTTCTGGACTACATGTATAGTATAGTAGCTACCACCACTACCACTTCGATATTATCAAGCGCTCCCGACAGTTCCACGCTTCCACACTGCGACTCGGTTGTCGGCTATCGCCCGAGCGGCTAGCGACATCCGTCGTCGAACTTATCGACAAAGGCAAATGCTATTTTGCCTTTACAACTAACTCTCACGGCTATCGCCTGCCGATAGCCGACCACTTTGACGTTTGACAAGTGAGTAACATGCAAGATGCTCGGGTTTTTTTATCGTTTTTCATACAGACGAACCTGTTAGTTAGAGACGTCTCTTATTGTTCTTAGGATCGTTGAAAACTTGAGCCTGCATGCCATGCCACGGTTGCTCCATGTGTCAGGATCAGGGCACCAAAAGGACTCCAAGCCCATGCGGCTCTACAAAAAGCCTCTCATGATCAATGAACATACAAATTAGTACACGATCCACTTGGTTAATTACTAATATTAGTCGGCCTTAGCTTCCGGGCTAGCCATAATCCGGACATAACACTATTCAAATATGGTTGTATGTTTTCAGGTTATCTGACTATGATGGCTCTACATCTCACAACTATAGCCGCATAGCAAAACTCAATGACGATAGACAGTAGCAATACTTGGGATCCGTCATTTCATTATTCCTATGTATCTCTCATCGCTAGCAATGAGAATCGATCTAGCCAAAAATTATATCATGTGCGTGCTTCTTAACCCTTCATTCCCATAACCCTATTAAATGTACATAAATTAGCTGCATAGTGTTCTATATATTAGTTTAGTTTTATTCAAGATCACAAATGTAGAATATTATACATAATAAAAGACAGACTCTATACAGATGTTGCAATACTAAAGATATATGTTCCCATATCATGCTTGCATGGTATTCTCCGATCAATTACTGTATGTTTTGTTGCTGCCAACCAATTATGCTATGTGTTGGATAATCCTCGGCAGTTCTTATCTCTAGCAACCCTTAGGGATCGTGACGCTTAGATAGTACATAAGAGAACGAAAACAAAGAGCCGGAGAGTTATTTATTATCACGATTTGAAGATAGTAATAGTGTACTTTTAGTCTTCTCTATTTCTTGCCGCCATTGAAATCTGTTATTTCTAGAGTTGTGGCGCATACATTATTCCTTTCCTGTTTATATCTAGTTTCATGCTATCAACTTCACTATCACTATTAGCATCGCCTTATCTCACTGACACGAGTGCTTATCAACAAAAATACCAACAAATAGCAATATCTATCTTACCATGAGTGAGCCCATTCCAAAACTCAAGATCCCGCGGCACATATTTTCTAACGAGCAATTGCTGTAGTAGTATCTATGAGGACGGCTGCCGTCCTACTGCTCACTGCGCCATGCATCCACGCCTTTCCAACAGAGTTCATGCTCGATGGTAAGACACACGGCAAGATTGGCGCTGTTGCAAGCGAGAGCATCGAATGCAGCGAGATTGGCCGGTCAATTCTAGCTCGCGGCGTAAGTAACTAGCAAGCTCGAGGTCCCCTATATGCTCTCATAACTGACTCACCAACAACTTACTAGGGCAACGCCGTCGACAGTCTGATTGGAACTACACTATGTGTCGGCGTGATAGGCATGTATCACTCCGGAATCGGTGGCGGAGGCTTCTTGCTAGTCCGCGATGCAAAGGGCAAGTATGAAGCCATTGATTTCCGAGAAACCGCGCCGGCAGCCGCATTTGAGGATATGTACAAGCATAACCCTAAGCACAGTGTCTACGGTGGGCTTTCTGTAGCTGTCCCCGGTGAGATCCGCGGCTTACAATACGCACACGAGAAGTATGGAGTATGTAACTAGCCCCTTGCTAATGATGAAATACCAGTACTGCGCTAACAATACTCCAGACGTTGCCATGGAAGGATCTCGTAATGCCGGCTGCTAATATCGCACGTCATGGATTCAGAGGTATGAGATGTGCTTGAATCGTATAAGTTGGTTTACAACTACTGACACGGCTTATGAAGTGAGCTCGGACCTGGTGCGATATATGGAAGCAACCATAGCTTCAGCGCCGTATAATTTCCTCGTCGAGCATCCAGACTGGGCTCTGGACTTTGCGCCTAACGGAACGCTGCTGACGCGCGGCGACACGATAACGAGAAAACGCTATGCCGAGTAAGTAAAGAAGTCATATTCATTCTTCCCATGTTAATATCCACTAACCAAAAGATCTATAAAGCACCCTAGAGAAAATTGCTCTGGAGGGACCAGATGCGTTTTATACCGGCCCCATTGCTGAATCCATGGTTGAGACGATCCAGAAGTCTGATGGCATATTGACACTGGTCGATCTTCAAAATTACAAAGTCGAGATTCGTGAGCCTCTTAGCATCCAATATCGCAATTACATCCTCAACACCGTTGGTGCCCCGGCTAGCGGTGCTATCTGCTTAGCCAACCTAAAAGTCATGGAACAATACGACGTGGCCGACTGGGCCAACACTAACGTTAGCGTCCACCGATTCGACGAGGTAAGTTACCCATCTCTATATATACAAAGACAGTCCGATCCATTTACTAACACACACGCCTTTCGCTTGTACCTAGGCCATGCGCTTTGCTTATGGCGCACGAATGTCCTTTGGTGACCCAATGTATGTGCATAATGTTCCCAGTCTCGAGAAGGAGCTTCTCGAGACTCGTACTGCCCGGTCAATCCGCAACCGCATCTACGATGACCGCACACAGCCCGTAGAGAGGTATAACCCGACTGGCGAATTCACCAGTGAAGGCCAGGGTACATCACATATCGTCACAGCCGACAAATCTGGCATGGCAACGACGTTGACGACGACGATCAACCTACTCTTTGGCGCGCAACTCATCGATCCCAAGACGGGAATTATCTTGTAAGGCTCATATATGATCTTGACTACAGAATGGACTATATCTTACGAGCAAAGTGCCCTCTAACTGAAACTCACTATTGTTTAGAAACGATGAGATGAACGACTTTTCTATCCCCGGCATTCCCAACAAGTTTGGCTTCGCCCCGTCTCCCTCTAACTTCATCCGTCCCGGTAAACGCCCTCTATCCTCAATCACGCCCGTAACCATCGACCGACTCGACGGCTCTCTGTATCTCACCGTCGGCGCCGCCGGAGGCTCCCGCATCATCTCCTCTACCACACAAGTCATCTGGCACGTGCTAGAACACGGCATGAGCATGCACGAAGCCTTGGCTCGTCCTCGCCAACACGATCAGTTGGTCCCTAATACGGTCACTTTCGAGTATAAGTTCGATAATGGGACAATCGATGCTATGTTGGAACGCGGACATGTTATCACTCGCGTTAGAGAAGGGTTGAGTGCCGTACAGGGAATCAGATTGGGCGAAGACGGCGTGTTTGAGCCGGCGTCGGAACCGAGACAGAAGAATAGCGGAGGCGTTTCAGTTTAGATATTCGAAGCACATGTAGTTAGAGTTGGCTGTAAAGAAAACAGAATTACATGACTAGTATTCTTTAATCAATAGACATATTACACAAATAACAAGATGAAGTATAGAAGCATAGAAACAAATATAAAAATAATTTACAAAAGGCAAAGGAGATATAAACGAAGAAAGAAAAAAAAACGCAGTGGAACAATGCACAATGATATAGACAAAAAACATTAAACAGACGCAAACGTTAAGTTGGTCGAGTTGTCAAGTTTCCCGATTTTAGCGACAAAGTGCAACCAAACGCTCCGTCTCTTCAAGCCAACGTGTCGCAAAGACCCGCTCTGTGAATCTGGTGGCGCTCTTGCGAGCACGCAATCTCATAGCCAATGGATCGTCTAATGAAAGCGCCTTCTCATAACCCTCAGCGAACTCCTCGGCGGTTGTCGCATGGAAGCCTGTAGGTAGTCCCTCGATCTCCGTGACGATGTCTAGCTTAGGACCGCCGCTGTTATGGACGACAGAGATCAGGCCAGCCGCTTCGTACTCGACGACACCGATTCCGAAGTGCTCGTTCCACATTCCGTTGACACCAACAAAGGCTTTGCTGAGCCACATGAGGACATCAGGCCATGGCGCATCGAGAACAAAGTCCACACGGTCCTTGACGCCAAGCTCGTTGACAAGAAGACGTAATTCATAGACTAGCTTAGAGTCTGCGTCGTCCCGCACACTTCCGATAAGAACCAGTCGGGTATCTTTGGATGCTGTCGTTTGGGTAGCAGCAAACTTGGCAAATGACTGGATAAGCAGGCGGTGGTTCTTCTCGGGACGAAATTGCGCGATGCATAGAATAACCTTTTCTCGCTTGGCTTCGGATTCGATGGAAACGTCAATCTTGCTTGCCATTTCCTCAACGGCACAGGGCGGGTAAACAACAGTTATAGGCGCCACTGCGTTTTTGCCGCCACTTGTGCGGTAAGGCGTCCATAGTTTGTTGATATGATCCTGTGTCCAAGACGAGTTGGTCATAACAACGTCGACACTAGAGCCAGCGCGAGAATAGAGCTTGGCAAAGGCCTGCCAGTATAGCTTCTTAGCAGTTCCTCTCCAGCCAACACCCTGACCAGCATTGACACCAAGACTTCCAGTGGGCGATGACGGGTCCAAAGACGATAGCATATCGGTCGAAATGGTAGGGTAGTGGACATAGGCGCCTGTAGGAACGTTACTGAATAGGAATTTCGACAAGCCGAGCGCAAAGGCATAGCCCATGGTGTCGATGAAGATATCAGGGACGACCAGTTGGAATGCATCCCAAGCTAGCACAAGTGAGCCAAGCGACTGGCCTAGAAGTGTTGCGCGGGGCCAGGTCGACGGAAGTACCCAATGGCGAGTTGAGAGGTAGAGGAATGTGATCGTCGGCGCATGAAGTTGGATGTTGAATTGGTGCTGGAAACTCGGGGTTAGATTTATATCAAACATTAAGCGAAGACAGAAAACATACCTTAACTCTATACAACAACTGTTCTTTGGTGGCATTTAAATCACCAGTGTAGACAACGATGCGTGCTTTAGGCCAGCGCAACTGGGTCGCGCGAATCGCGGCCCACAGGACTCTCTCACCACCGCCTCCAGCATTGCTAAGCCCCAAAAGTTAGTGTTAGAACTATAAAGGACATGTGCGCTTTTCGCGATGAACTTACCAGAATGGATGGAAGAAGCCGATGATCTTGCCTTCACCCCAGGTGCTTGTAATCTCGGCAGCCGTCTTATCAGTGCCGGGAATCACGACGTTTTCCCAGCCGTCATCGCTGGAACTCGGATCCAGTTCTTCAACGGGGCTGAGGATGCTAGCACGGCGACCAGCCGTCTTAGTACGCAGGTACCAGCCGAGCAGAGCACCAGTGCCACGGAGCACCACAAGCACCAGGAACATGTTATAAGCGCCGATAGCGATCAAGGTGAGGCCGACATACAGCAGGCTGTTCCAGCTCACCCACGACGCAGACGATGCCGAGTGGCAGGCGGCGTCGGGTGACGTGGAGCAGAGCTCTGGTTTACGAGTATCCATGCTGAGATGTAGTAACGATGATAGGAATGGTGTATATGGACGGGTTGTATATAAACGGAGGTAGATGTAGCGCTTGGTAAGATTGACAGTAGAGAATGGCGATTCAGGACTCAGGATCGTGAAGTCTCGAAACAGGCTACTTCTCGGATAGCTCCGGAAGAAAAGGCTAGACAAAGAAGAAGCCAAGGTGACCTCCAGGGCCGGTCGAGGATCCGTACAGAGTGTCTGTTTAGTCCACCTGATTTGGAAGCTGGCGAATCAGCGCTAAAGAATGTGATTGAAAGAAAAGAACATCCGAATAAACAAAAGACAAAAGAGCAAAAGAGCAAAAAAAAAAGAAGAGCCTTTTGATCACAATCGTGATTGTCACGAGCCGTTGCGCTTCAAAAGACTAAAACAAACAATGTGCTTGAATTGATGGCTGGGATTGGATTGATTAGAAACGACGTTGCCGCTTAAATTGAAGCGTGGCCACCATATAGAGAGAAAGGTTACTACACCTACCCCACAAATTCTTATGGCTGACTCAGCAGCAGCGAAGCCCATTACACCCCCGGAAGGTGCAAGCATATAGAGCGCAACTACTGTGATTTTATTCGACGACAGCTTATGTCAAGTTTTGCAGCCGGCTTACAGAAAAAAAAGAGCAATTCGGCCTCATTATAAACCCAGCTTTTAACTCTCGGCTCATGAAGTATATCAAAGCCAAACCATATCACCACTAGCCCTCTCCTTGTCTCACTATGAACGCTCTGCGGGCTCAACGCTTGCCCGTGGGCTTCCGCTCACATGCGCTATCTAGTGCCACACGGGCACCCTCGCCTTTCCTCAGAAGCACATCGTCCGCCCTATCGTCGTTTCCGGCTACTAGTTTGCGCGTATCTGGTGCGCGGAGCTTCTTCTTCGACCCAATATTCCTGCCTGTGCAAGAGGTTGTCAACAACATCCACCACGCCACCGGTATCCCGTGGTATATACTCATCTCGGCTTCAGGGCTTGCCCACACTTGCATCTTCCGTATGCCCCTCATATGGAAGCAACGGAAGAATATATTACCGTTGATGCATACTCATTTCCTAGCCCAGTCTATCGAGGCTGCAGGAAAGCGTGCATATGGCAACACTCGTCTAGTCTTGGCACCACGCTTGGCTAAAATTCTTTACGGAAAACTTGGCTGGACAGAAAAAGATATAAATATCTCCAAGAGAACTTCAACAGGAATCATACAGGGTTTGTCGTTCTTTTCGTGGCTGTACTCGGTCTCTCTCTTCAGACGACTCACTGGCGGCCTGAGTATCTGGGGTGATAAAATGGGTGAGATCGACCCGGCTGTTACGACCGAAGGCTGCTTGTGGTTCCAGGATCTATCTGTCCATGACCCCTATTATATTCTACCTATAGCATCTATGACACTCATCACACTTTCATGGCTCCCTCGCTCTACAGCGGCGTGGAAAGATGTCTTAGGCAAACCAGACCCTCATGAGTCTAGTGGGCTATCACCGTTGCGTCTCCGGTTGATTCGCGTATCGTTACTAGCTACCCCGCTGTGGCTAACTGGTTTAGACGCGTTAACAGCAGGCTCTTCGTTGTTTGTTGTGTCTAGCTTGCTATCGTTTAGAGGGATAAGAAGTATACAAAAGAAGGAGCCCTTTACCAATTTGAGTTACGAGGTACTATCAGATAAGGTGGCAAAGGCAAAAAGATACAAGCCACCAGCAAAGGGAAAGCCAATGAATTGGTATATAAAAGGAGACAGCAAAAGCACTTCGAAATAAGTACGTGTAAATATTGAAATGGATGGGTTCTACAATGGGAGCGGAACTTTGTATTTTCATATCAATGCAGAAACATATAAAAAGTATCGATAAATAAAGGAAAGAATAACCACGGCCCGTTTGTTGTATAAATAGCGGCATGCCTGTGGCTAATGATATTGTGATGGTACTAAGAAAGATAAAAAGCAAAGCAAGAAACAAGAACGTCAAAATAATAGATAGGCCAGCCCACCCAACGCCAGAAACCCTAGAAAGAAAACATGACATAACCACAGTGAGAAACAAGATTTGCAAAAGTAGAAGACCCAAAAAAACTAGTGTTTAGTCCAAGAAAATGGCCAGCAGCACGATCGTCAGGATTACCGACAGGATCAGCAGTAGGAGACAGCTCTTGTTACGGGCTGCCTTTTGATATCTCGCTGCCTGTGCCGTCTCGGTCATAGCACCACGAGTATCATCGCGAACCCGCTCGACATTGTCCGCAATGGTCGTCAAAGACTCGCCCTGTTCAGCGACGATCTGGTTGACCTGGCGGAATAGCACGTTGATGTCGCTGACACCACGTTCAATATTTTGGATCTCTTCCTCGCGTTCGATAATGAGTTGCTCTTGGAAGTCAACCTCTTCTTGTGGCGCAAGATTGACGAGCTCCTGTTGTTGGAGTAGCTGTTGCTGCGATTGAGAGCCGGGAGAGCCGGTTGCTGCACCATCTTCAGCCTCGACGGCAGCACGGGCCGCATTGACCGAAGCCTTTTCCTTTTCAAGAGCTAGACGCTGAAGGCTCTGAAAGTCGCGCAGTGTGTCCTGAAACTGCGTCGAGACCTTGTTTTGTTCGTATTTTTGTTGTTTCTGTGCAAGGAGTGGTTATTAGGTTAGCGAGAATTCCAAACGCTCATGATTGTATATGCTTTCCCCACCACTGTAACGTGATCGAAGGTAGCAACTCCAAATTACAAAATTAATCTAAGAGAGGGGTTTGCGACTTACGGAGAGATCATCAAAGTTCTGGAGCTTCTTCACACCATCGCCGAGGTCTTTGCATTGAGTGCGCGACGTCTCGAGAAGCTTGTGCACCCGCTCTCTTACGCGGGCAGTATCGCGCCGAGTGCCGAGGAGGTTGACATCGGTGCGCAACTGCGAGCATGTGCGCTGGAAAGCAAAAAGGCTACTGCGCAGCTCGGTAAGCAGTTGCTTAAAAGCCGGGTCGTCGCTGTAGGCGGCAGAGCCACCGGTTTGCGCCTCGAGACTCGAGAGCTGATCGAAGGACATGGTGAGATAGCGGAAGCGGCGATAGTTGGGAGTAGAAGAGAGAATGCGTTAAAAATGGAGTAGCGAGGTTCGCCCTTTCTTATCAGCGATGTAGGATTGGGATTCGGTCGGCGCAACAAAAACGTAGTTTTATCGTATCGTTGGCTCGCGAAGCAAAAAGGCCGCAGATCGCATGTGACTTGGCCCTGTAGAAGTGCAAGAGAGGAGACCGAAAGAAAAATAGGCAGAGATGCAGCCAAGATATACCAGATCCCAGCTGTGACGAGAAGCAAAAACAAGAAGCAAAAGTGTGGTGACGTAGGTTGGAATAGTAGATGAAGTGAAGCCTGCGCAAAAAATAGCGAGCATTGTTCAAGATCGTTCCATTAAGGTCTCTGCGCCCCACAAGTAATGTAGCTTTAGATTCTACTGAGACACAGCCTTGTTCAAAAGTATCAGTCATGTGACAGCTTATAAATATGTGCCGGCTGCTCACATACTTATGGCTCCACCAAGACAACCTGCTATCGGCACGTGATAGGTAGGTCCAGTCCGGCTTATCGGTTGCCATGCTTTTTTTGTCGCTTTTCGCGTCGGGGAGCTAAATTTATTTACTTAAGGAACAGGAAGCTGCAGCAACAATAAGTTTTGGTGCCAATTTTTTTTAGCGGCCTTAGCAGGAAGAAGAAAGAGAGAGCCTTGAACAATATTTTGGCTTCTTCTTCTTTTTTCTATGAAGTTCGTTTATTTTTTTATTTTTTTTGATATCGTGCGTGAAAGCTGTCCCTCGAGCACGAGAACGGAAGGGGCCCAAATCTTACCAACAGTCCAACATCATCACGATGGCTCGACGATCTGTTCGCATCCCTCCCTACAAGGACTTCTTGCAGGCGGCGCTGCATCGTCGTTTCATCATCACAACCGGCGTGCTGCTTGCCATATCGTACATAGAGGCTGTGATACTAGCACCCTGGACTTCATGTTAGCACCCATCCACCACAAATCTGGCCATTTGTTCCCTCGATATATACTAACCCATACATCTTCTCTCTAGACCTCTGGTCATGGTTTCCTATCGGCCCAACTGGTGTGCGGACTAGCTTCCTCCTTCTCTCCGGCATCTGGGTGCTCTTCCTGCGTATTAGCCAGTACCATGTCGGCCTCCGTACCTCGACCTCGAGCTTCAACTGCCTCTTGCAGAATGCCCTGAAATTTCAAACCGCCGAGGTGTTCTTTACATACTTGCTCTCGACTGCCTGCTTCTGGCCCGTCTTCATCAGCACCCGCTCCTCTTCGTCACAGATGAATCTCATCCTACACATCGGCGCCGATCGCACCCGTCTCAATGAGAAGCCGCTTTTCCTCGGCTCATATCTCGCCCTGCTGGCCGTGGGCCAGTCACTGTGGCATCTATGGCGGGATGAAGACCGCATGATCTTGGGCTCCGAAAAGGCGGACAAGAAGAAGGCTAACAACGGCGATGCTATAGCACAGCAGATTGCCTTCAGTATTCCTTCCATTCTCATCCAGTCCTTGAGTGCCAGTATCATCATGGTCTTGGTCAACACCATCATCTACCACATCTTCCTACGGTCATTCATCTGGAGCTGGACGCTTTCATTTACCCGTCCTTTCTACAACATGCCGAGAACCAATATGCTGCCACCCTCGTGGCCGCTAACTCTCACCACTATCATCCAGTGCTCATACAGTGGCTTTCTACTCTTGTTCATGTGGCAGCTTAGCAACGCCGCTTTCTCAAGTATGATCGTGAAGGAGCCTCTCAAGAATGGCAACCCTCTAACTTCTGAGTCCAAGGACCCCAATGGCAGTCTGCTTAATGGGCTGAAGAGCAAGAAGCTATCCGCTCGTGTAAGACTCCCCTCTTTTCTCAAGACGTCAAGCTATATATCTCTTATCATCTAGTCATACTAACCAAGTACTCTGTGTAGTCGTTTGCCATGTGGGAACTTGCTCATATTGCTCGTTCATTTCCAGATAGACGCAAGGCTATATTCGAGGATATTGAACGTAAAGAAGGACCAGTGTGGTCTCAAATCTGTCTTATCTGCGTCACGGCCCTGAATGGAATCAGCAACAAAATCGAGGCTTATGGTGCGCCACCCTCTGATGCTCCTACAGCACTTCCAGCCCCGGCTGTCGAACCAAAGCGCCGTTCATTTGCTCCTGTCAAGGAGGATTCCATTTTCCAGCCTCAGTCCAAGGAAGTCACCATCAAGGGCGAGCTAGAAAAGGTCATTGGTCATGCCATTACCTCCGGTTCGCAGACATCAATTGGATTGAGCCCCATCGCTCGCAAAACACTCAAGCAAGCTCGTGACCGTCTCATTACTAAGGAACAACAGGAAGCCATGGCACCTGAACATGTAGCTTCATGGTTTAAGCAAATGGCATTGAAGGTTATCGAGAACGAGTACATCGGCCCCTTCTTCCGTGAAGAATTCAACAGACGTTTCACCACCATTGTCTTAGGCACACCCTTTGCAGAAATCAGTCTGTACATCAACGCCGCGACTGCCCTCAGCAACTTGGCCGTATCTAGCTTGACCGAAGACAAACTCGGCAAGGTATATCTCGACATTGGCAACCTAGTACGTGCCTTCACCGGAACTATTCTAAACATTGAGAGTTTCAAAGAATCCCTCCCATTACATTGGACGGATATCAAGGGATCGCGCGAAACGCCAGAGGTCGATTCCGTTCTCGACGAACTCAAATTCGGCCTACGTGCCATCCTAGCTGAGTTTGAGCCCTACGCTACCGATCTGCGGTTGACGCAGACGGATCTTAGATTAGCCAAGGAGGCCGCTTTGGAACGTGTGGTCGTCCCGCCCGTCGTCGATGTTGCGGCAGAAATTCCAGAACCGGTAGTAGGTTTGGGTAGAAATGAGATGCAGCAGATTCTGTAATAAAGTAGACTATACTTTCCCCTCCCCTTTTTTCTTCTTTAATTTCTTGGTTTTTTATAAAGTGTGAGTTCCTTTTGTTTCTTGGTTACTCATATCAGGTTGTCATTTATTCTGGTTTTTATTCAAAATAGACAGTTATACTCTTAGTAACTCTATGACTACAGTTAACCTAATGATATGTACATCGTAAACTAAGTGCTCAACTCTATGAAGACTCAAAATAGTATCCCATGGTTAATGATATGTGGGCTAAAATAATACTATATGTAGTAAGGCTTGGAAATGTGTGATGGCTAACGGTTCTTTGGGTGAGAATTGAAGTATTTGATATCAAGTAGTTGTGCCAGGAATATTATATAAATGCGTGTTGGACCTTTCAACTATTTGAATCCATCGCCAATGTCTTGTTTTATATACTAGGTTACAATGCAGCTTCATGTATCATACTAGTTCATCAAGATATCAAAATATAGATGCATAGCTGGATATTTTCTAACAATCTAACCTGTGTAACGTTTCCTGTCTGGTAAAACCATATCAACTTAACCTTTCTTTGTAGATTTTTTTTTTGAAGCCCAATGTCATTGTGTCACCATTATCCCAATGTATAAAATCTTACAGGAAACTATAAAAAAAAAAAGAATTTATGTAGATGTATATTTAAATAAAATAAGAAACGAGCACAAATCACAAAAAATGCAAAAGTAAGATGAAATAAATTTTTGTAAAAAAAAAAGGAGAGAGATATCAAACACCGCTTTGTTTTTAACGCTTTTAAGCACGAAAATAAACTAAACTAACTATATAAAAAAACAAAAGAGAATATCAAATAACTTAACAAAAAATCAAGTTCGAAAGTGTAAAAAAAAAAAACAAATAAAAACAAAACAAATAACGACTAAGTGGAGTATTTAAAAAAGAGACGAAATATGAGGATATTGGTGAAAAAGGAAAAGAAAAATGAAGTTTAAAAAAAGAAATAGTTAAATAGTTCATGAAAACGTAGACAATCTGAGGTTCCGAGGGGGGAGGAAGGGGATATGTAAGATGGAATTTATACTAGAAAGTACTAGTATAATGTAGATAGGTTACTGGTGAGTTAATAGATAGTAAAAATAGTGTAAGAGTGATAAAAAAAAGTGCAAGAATTGAAGATATGAGAATGAGGAATATGAATTATAAACAAATAGTAATAATCTTCAGAAACAAAATGGAAATAAAAAAAGGGAGTAGCACAAAGAGATGTTGGAGTGTACGTCTATCTATATAACGAGAAGGAGTGAGAGAATGAAATCATTCCCCCACCCCCCCATTGCTTATTCTTTCTCTTGGGTTTGTTTACACAACTATTATATATGTACTGTATCTTTTTGAAGGGGTGAGGTTGATTGGTAGACCAGCTTGAGACCGCTGTGATCCTAGTTGCGGCGCACCCGGTGCCAAATGCGCTTCATCATTCCTCGATCCTGCTCCATGTCTAGATCAAACGCAGCGAATTGCCTCTCGATGTTCTCCTTGGCAAACGATGAATCACGAGACGAAACACCACAGCCAGGATCGGGTATAGCAGCCGCAGCTCCTCCTGTGATAGTAGTCGAGTAGCCTAAGCCTGACGAGTTTCCAGCATTAGCTATTGGCGTGGGTGAATGAACGTTACGCTCACCAGGGATGCTACCGGAAATTGTCGATGATGCTGATGATGATGTCAAGGAGCGCTCGTAGGTCACCGATGGCATGGCACGACGATGTGTTGGGACCGATGGTGAAGGTTGACGACTGGTGTTCTGGCTTGAAGGTAATGAAGAGGAAGCACTCGTCGCCACGATCTGAGTCTGCCAACCATACATCTGGTCATCATCTGAGCGTAGATCAGGCCGAGTGAGAGTCATGCGAAGAGTCATCTCACGCGAGGCTAATGTCGTCTCAAAGTCAGTTGTCGGCTTGGGCATGCGTTGAAGAGCTTGAGAGGCGGCAGCAGTATTGTTATGCACAACAACCACAGGCGAACGTGAGTTGCTATTCATGCTAATACTAGCAGAGACCGTCTCAGGTCCCACAAGAGTAGGCTTGATAGTTGATGCCGCTGACGCAAGAACTTGCTTCTCGATTTCTTCACGCTCGCCGTTCTTCTCAGGCGGTGTTTGTGGTGTAGGTGGGGCTTCAGAGTCATGTGTAGATCGGAAATCATCTTCATCCCCGCTGTAGGTGGAGGACTTGTCGTCTTCCAAGAAGGTGCAGAGCTTTTCATCAAGCATGGTTTCCCTTCTCTTGTTTGGTAACCGGGTCTTTGGTGATACCATGGACATGGAATCGTGAAAAGACGAGTCTAATGAAAGCGGTAGAGCAGGCGACTTCGGATCCGTTGCATCGGCCGGGAATCCATACTCGACAACCTCATCGAATTTCTGAGGCGAGGCAAGATATAATCTGAGCTTAAGGCGAGCATTGGGGTCAGAATAGTGGGCGGTCTCATCAATAGGACTAATAGGGCTGATAGGTCCCATGTGGTCGGAAAGAGAAGTAGAATGGCGAGGTGTCATCAGTGATAGTGCTCGTGATCTGCGTTTGTTTTGAACACTGGTAACAGGACCATAAGGACCAACTTGTATAGTTGGCGCAGAGTCCTTGCTTCCACTTTGTAATGGCCGACTGAAGGGTATCTTATTTATAGAAAGATGTCTGCGGAATGATGGCTTAGTCTTATTTGAGCTTGAGGGTAGCTGTGTTCTGAGATTATGGTGATAGTCGTCTAAGTGAAGCTTGAGATCGAGGTCTTCCTCTTCATCCAACCACCGAAAGCTATCGATGAAAGCGTCCTTTTTAGAAGAAGATCCACCCAAAGTAGCCATTGGGGTGCTTAGACTTGGTCTATGTCCACCAACAGCAGCCGGTGATGTCGGCGTTTGCCGTAGTTGTGGCCTCTCGAGTCTCGACATTGGAGAAGTAGGAACAGCAGTAGGCGATGGGATCGAAGATGCCGGTAATGTTGTGGCAGCAGGTGAACTCAAGGGCGAACCACTACTCTCAGTGGGGGACAGTAACACCGTGACACGCTTGTTGAATGGGTTGTAGAGGTCAGTGTCTCCGTCTTCGATAGTAGCACCAAAAGATGATCGTCGGCGCTGAATCGTGTTGCGTGGGCTGGTCACGAAGCCTTCTTCGCCGTACACACTTTGCGGAGGGGTCGGATTTGACGACGGGCGACGGCGTGTCCAATCGAGCACAAGACGGTCGGTAGACGTTAGTGTCGGTGGTCTAGTAGGCTTCTTGCGGTATCGAGCAGCAATGTTTTGCTCCTCGAGGTCAAGATGGCGACGCTTGATCTTGTCTGGGAGACTGGCGTAGAAGGAGGAATCCAACGAGTTTGCTCGAGATTTCCGGCGACGGACAAGCTCGCTGATGTTAGCAGCGGGCAATTCGGAGGGCTTGATACGGATAGTCTTCAGCTTGCGGCCGGGGGTGGGGAAGATGTTGGGAGACTGTAAGCCGTCTTCGTCGCTGGATGTGCTGACAACGGCTTCGGGAGTCTTTGGGCGCTTGGTGATGATTGACGCTGGTGGTTGTGGCACCGGCGAAGCACGAGACTGGAGGATGTTTGTAGGCCGTGGCGATGGAGAGTAGCTCCGCGGAGAGACCGGACGAGAACGTGAGTGTGGGCGGTTCTGAGAGCCGGGCCGTGGCGAGTAAGCGTTATGTTGCGAATCTTCGGAAACGCGGGCCTTGACAAACTGTTGACGTTCGCCTTCGGTAAAGTACTGCAAAAAAAGGGAAAGAGCAATGTTAGAATGAGTCGGTTTGAGGGAGATCGAGCATGTATGGCGATAGTAATAGAAGGCAGTGGATTTCAATAAAAGGGATATGAAAGTGGAGAGAAAGAACCCCAGCAAGTGCTTCCGCAAGGGATGATGAAAAAAGAACAAGATAGCGATTGTTTGTCATGCAATTCTTATCTGGCAACAGCATCAGGAACTTCCTATGAGCCGCATCGGGGAGAAGAGAAAGATTGCTGGTTCTACAGGTCCTGATGTCGAGATAGAAGTCTTACATGCAGCTTGCAGGTTTCTTGGCACAATAACTCAAGATTGCGAAGTCAAGAAGACGGGACGGCAGAATAGGTCAAGCAATGAGGAGGGGAAGGCAGCGTGGGAGGTCCCGATAGAAGAGAAGAAGAGAGAGAAAGGTAGAGGGGCATTCATTAAAAACAAGGAACAGAACAGCAGCAATTAGCACGACGATCAAAAACAACGACACCCGCACGTCCCTTTTTGCTGTTTTTTTTTTATCTTTCGTTCACTAAGTATCGCTCTTGCTGACTAGACAAGTAGCAGCGCAATGCTACCCAGCTTGAAAGAGCAAGAGGAACAAAGACAGACAGTAGAAAAGCAGGAAAAACAGCAGAGATAATGGTGTGCTCGGAGAATTCCCGATTCTACAGCTCTTTCCATCTCTCTTCGTTAGCTTTGACAACAAGAGCATTGGACTGTCGTTTTTAAGTCTGGATTGGATGGCATTGTCCGCTCCAGGTTCTAGGATCCTGCATCGACTTCGAATCACAATCCCAGACAGGCCGGCCAGCCAATTCTAGCCAGCTCGCCCTATACTTTCTGCTTCTCTATTTGAAATCAAACCTTGGTCCAAAGAAATGCTAGTATAAAGCATATAGCGTACAAAAAATTAAAGTCTTAGTGGTGGTGCAGAAAAAAGTACTTGCCTCGCAGCTATTGTGTTCCTATTGTAACTGTCACTAGCCCCGGTGGCGGAAATGGGACAATTAAATGCAGGAACAGAAACGCTAGCCTATAAGAAGCAGCAGAGCCACTAGCTCTGGTCCAAAAAGGGAAATAAGCTGGATAGCTGGTACACAAAGTGCAGCACAAACCAAAACAACAACAAGAACTATCACCACACCATCACTGCTTTTCCTCTGTGACAGAAGATCGATGGCGACGTTATTACAGTCACAGTGGCAGCAACAATGGTAGCGACAGGTGATTCACGGATCGCTCGCTTTGATCATGCATGCGCTTTGGGCCTAAGCCGCGCTTCGTTCTATCCTGACACACTATGCGTGGTTCTTGTTGCAATTGCAGTGCAGCAAAGATACAATGTATGGAGTAGCAGCAACGTAGCTCATGGAGAGCAGCAAACAAACAAACAAACAAAAATTGCTAAAAGGGCCACTGGCGTTGACGTTGTCGGGAGACCAGGCAACGCAACAAGCAAGCAAAACCAAATAAAGACAAAGGCTTTTTTTTGTTTCTATGCAACTGCTGCAGCATGAACTTGGGCAAAGCAAAAGGTATAATAATAAAAAAAGAAGTAGATGGGAAAGGCAAGGGGAAAAATGAAAAGTCAGGAAAAAGGGAACACCCGAGCCACCACCAAGTCCCAGCTTGAACGATTACTTTCGCTCACTGTAAATCTGCCAAGAAAATACAAATAGTATAGATGGCGAGTTAGGCCTAGCTCAGGTCAGGAGCCGCTTTCTGGCTTTCTGGCTTACAGGCCTTCTAAAAGCTATGTATCTGGCCGTTTTCTCAAGACAAACCAGTAGCCAAAAAGTGGGTCTTTGACTGCCCTTGTCCACCACTAAACTTAGCAGTGTTTTTCCCCTTCTATTAGTACAGCATTGTTTTTTATGCCCTGTTGAGAAATTTCTTACTTGGCCAGCCTGCCTGTATTGAATGAAGCCTCGCACAGCAGTAAATATGATATGGGGGGGGGGAAAGTCGCTGGACCAGCCTTTACTTGACAGCCAATATTGGTACGTGCCCAGGTATCAGAATCCAATGTTGCAGTCCAATATAGAACCCCAAGTACCATGACATACATATTGGTTATGTATATGCTACCAATTCCTCACTTAAGAAACGAGCCACTGTGATACTGTTCTTCGGTAGCAGGAACAAATACAGACTGAGACTGTCACGCCAAACCAAGGGGGTTCCCTCTTTTTGCTCTTTCGGGGATTGTTGGCGCATTGATGGATCGCTCAATGGGATGGCCATGCATATGCAATCAAGGCACACATGAACATAATTGTGACTGAATAGGAAAAACAGAGGCCTGGACAATCCACTAGAAGGACGAGGGAAAAAGGGGAAAATTGGGTAAAACAAGATAGGCACCTGCATGGGGTCCCTGGTCTGGGGCTCCCACTGACTATCTTCCTATTTTCCATGAGAGCGAGAGAACGAGAATGCTACAAGTAAAGGACGACAACTTAGAAGAAGCAGCCACTTCACTAGACAGGCAGCTATCGACCAAGGTCATCTTAAGATAGAGGAGAGGAAACATGTTCTAGACAGGGTCCTCGATCCACTCGCATCCAGGTCTCTCAGGAATCTCAGACTTCAGGTGAGCCGCCGCCCGCCAGACAAGCTTCTTAGCGGCTAGAGCAAAAGCTTCGTTGGGCGTCCGCAAAGGCAAGCCAAGAACAGTGTCTGCAGTATGTGAAGATATAATCCAGTTTCATTCTTGGAGGTGCGGGGAAATAGAGAAACAGGATAAGACCGGCGAATGGAAAATATTAAGTTCGTTCAAATCTTTCCTCTAGCGAGGCGGTTTGAGTGTTGTCTGAACCGTAGATCACAGCTTGTTGGCTACAGCAAACCAAAGGCAACATGCCACTTTTTGAGGCTTGCCCATCTTTATATCTTCCCTGGTCGAAGTCGTTCTCAACCTAGCCATGGCCAGCACCACCAGCTGCGTCTCCTTGAGGCCAATGGACAGAGACGCGTGCCAACTAGCCTTAGCCTTCTGCTTCATACTTGGCTGCCATATTCAATATTCAACCCCTAAGGCCGGTCTCGCTTGCGTCGATTAGTTTGTCATCCCTGCACCAAATCATCGATCCATACAACACTTGCAATTGGGACCAGATCATGCCAGATGCAACAATGACAATAATGATCGAAACGTTGACCAATATGAACAACCAAAGCAAAAGAAAAGACGGCGACGCTTTTCCAAGCTAGAAGAAAATAAGGCACAAGTAAACAATCAAGGAAATGGCCTGTTGGCGTCAAAAAAGACATGTTGGTGTCGATCACTTCCTCAAGTAGCTTAAAGGCTCAGTTGTGAAGTTGTGAGCGGCGCAAATTTCTGCCATTCTAGCTTCTAGTGCGTATCCCACTCAATAGTTGCTCTCGTCAAAGAGTTTTTTTCTCGCTTTTCATATGGCTGAAAGACAGAAAATAGAGAAAGCCTCGGAGTATAGGTAGATAATTGGAGCTTGACTTCACAGACGACGATCTCTTGGAGCCTATCGTCAAATCACGTCGGCGGCTCTTCGCTGGAAGCTACAAGCACGTGATTCAGCAAGTAACCTGCTGCAATTCACACCAGTCCAGTCCGTTCCCGCTGCCAAGGGCATAGGGTCAGGCAGAACACGGCCCATTGGAATGGAATTAGAGTGGAAGGAACACTAGACTTCTATGATGTGGATCAGGGCGATGAGGGGAACAAAATATTACACCCCAACAAAGCTGTATCATTTTTTCTTGTTTTCGTTCAATGATGATCAAGCCGCAAAGTGTGTGGCTTATCGCAAAAGTGCCCCAGCTGATCGACAAGGAACTTGCCTCAAGCAGCTCAACTAAAAGCTAGGAGACTTGTTTTGTATCTTTTCATCAACAGCAGAGTGTGCGAGTATCGCAATCGAGCATGTGAATAGGAGGGGAAAGAAGGAGCTGAGGTCGGACAACTCTGCACAATCAACACTCATTGACCACTCAAGTTTTCGGACAGTAAGCGCCGTCCAGCAAAATGTGACTGCTTATATGGAACAACCCGGCCAGACTAGGCCGTATTGGCAATGTTGTAGAAGATGCTCTCTAACTTCTTTGTACTAAGCTAGTGACTTCACTAGCGGAACAAGAGGTCAAGTTTGGCTAATACAAAGCAGGCTTCTTTTTGAGTTCGAAAGGAGCCAAACCTGAAATCAGGATTGGATGAGGGGAAGGAATAAACAGTGGAAACCGTTATAAAATACAATATCCTGAGTAATGGGTTAGGGAACAAAACGAAAAGTAACATACCTTGCGTTGAATTGTTGGTGGCAGCATCTCAAAGTCTTCGGCCGAGAGCTGTGCTGGAGGTACTATGCGCCAGGCTGAAGCCGGTGATGATCCATCCGACATAACTGTAGCAATCGTAGAATTTGATGGCGTGTGGCCATGGCCATATGTCTGTCCATGGCTAGTGTACTGAGCCTGCTGAGCACCGGACGGCTTGAGCGAGCCATAGGATGTCTGATGCGTCATGATCGACTGTGATCTCGAATGCGCTAATCCGTGAGAACTGCCCATGATAGCTGCTGAAGCACCGGCAGGAGACACCTGCGGGCGGCCTATGCCATCAACAACAGCTGCAGCGGCGCGAAACTTGAAGCCTAGCGCAGAGGAGCTTCCACTACCACTTCCGACACCACCTATCCCTATATCCGAGACGGCAGCTGCAGCCACGGCGGCTGCGGCCATACGTCCCTCGAGCACACCAGAGTCAATATCACCGCCGATTGGGATCGAGATTGCCGGCGTCAGCACAGGTGTAGCAATGGCATCATGCACTAGGTGGTGATGGGCGCCAAGTAATGCTGACCCGGTGCGGCGCACATCAACGACTTCAGGGCGGACAGCTGAGGCACGCATAGTGGTGATAGTAGCAGTAGTGTATATAGCCACAAGGTCACTAGCCGTGAGGATGCTGATGCGGTCGTCGACGAGGTCAGTATCCAAGACTTCGGAGTCGGGCCGAGAGATTACAGTTTTGACAGTGCTGGTTGTAGATAGATGCTTGATATCGGCGTTGAGGTTAGAAATAGACGTAGCCGGTGACTGAGTTGGTAGTTCGAAGCCAAAGTCGAAGTTGAGGTTCTGTGCTCTATAGACAGTGGGAATGATCAGAGATTCGTCGCTATCTTCTAATGCCTCGGCTACTGGGGCTTTATGTAAGTCTTCGGAAGACAGTTCGTGGCCGGCGTTGACAGCAGTGCTATTCGATGAGGGTTTCACTATGCTGTTGCCGGCAGCAACTGGTTTAGAGCTTGATTGGCCAAGAACCGGAGCCAATGCGTGGGCAAGGACTAGATCCGAATCTAGGCTTGAAACAAAGCCGTTCTCGGTCTCGTTGTCGCTGTCGTCGTGTATGGTTGGTGGATATGCTTGAATCGTAGGCAGTTTTTGCTGTTCGTGAAGCGGGTGCGGATGCTGGCGATGGCCGATAGAAAAAGACCGCAGATGAGCGAGAGACGAGGCCCTCGCTGGAGATGCGGTAGTTGTAGCAGAAGCCGTCTGTACTGCATAGGTTTCGAGAGGAATAGTACAAGATAGCGCAGGCGGTGGCGTTGGCAGCGGCGGCTGAAGACCCGGCGAGCGTGGCGGTGGTGCCAGAGAACGTCGTCGAGAAGACGCAGCCTGCTGGGATCGTTTACGCAGCTTCTTGATCTTGACTGGGCTTGGAGGAGGACTGGCAAAGGACGCAGCAGACAACGCTGGATGGGGAGCAAAAACAGAGAGCGACGAAGACGAGGTCGAAGCTGCAACAACTGAGGAAGAAGAAAACAGCAGCGGTGACGACGGCAGCACGGTGGGGGAGGATAAGGAATAAGAGAACTGCGAGTTGGTAGTGCTAGCAATGCTAGAGAGGCCAGGCGGCTTGGTCTTCAACCTGGAAGGCTTGTGAGTTCTATGAAACCACGCTCTCCTGGTGCGCACTGGAGCCGAGAAAGCTGGTTTGGTTACAGTAGTGTCCGGCACTACTTGCAGGGAATGAAGAGAAATATCGACAGTAGAGTCTACAGTACCGTCTGTAGTACTGTTAGTAGCACCAACAGCAGTAGGGCCACTAGTATGAGTGCTAGCAGTAGCAGTAGCAGTAGCGGTAGAAGTTGAAGAAACTGTACTAAAAGTTGTACTAGACGCTGCTGTTGCATCTGGTGCTGGGAGCCAGTTCTGGTGCGGAAGGCCCCTGTCGATGTCCTGATCCTGGGACTGGGCCCTGCTATCGCAGTCGGGCCCAACCCTGGTCGTAATTATTATAGTCGAAGGGCCTAGGATGTCAGCAGCAACTGTCCTATTTCCAGTAGCACTATCTGCTGTAACAGTAACAGTAACAGTACTCCTTTTCCTCTGGCTGGACGAAGCATCACAAGTGCTACTATTACTACTACTATTACTCCTAGTATTAGTATCAGCACTAGCACCAGCATCGGCATTAGCATCAAAAGCCATTGCTGTTGCTTTGCCGACGCCAGATATATCGATTTCACGCCGATGATCGTGGGTTTCTCTCGTGGTATTTTTCTGTCTGCCATTTGTGGTAATGCTGCTGTCGGCGTCAACGTCGTCATCTTGCGTTTCGCAAGCCATGGTCGGCGTCATAGTCGGCGGCGGCTTCTTGGATATGCCCCATAGGCCGTGGTCACTAGTGGCACTTGACATAGCAGCCAAGTCAGTGGTTAATGCTGATCTTGTCTGGGGCAGACTACTCGCTGCGTGTGTTGATGAGCCCATGCCGAGCACTAATATTGTGTGTGCTATAGCGTATGTGTTCTAGTTGCCGTGGTGGTGGTGGTGGTCTGTCTGTCTGCTATATTTGGCTATAGTATCAATAGATAAATCCTTGATAGGCCTCGATACAAAAAGAGGCAACGATAAATCAGAAAATAAAGCCAGCACTTCTCTCTTTTTCTCTAATGTCAGAGTGACTTGGTTTAAGATTGGACTACCAGGCCCTGGCTTTGTGAATGGCCAGGCAATGGGCGCTACTGTGTTGCTTCTCAGCTCTTTCTCAGAGGAATGGCCTATTTTAGTGATATAGATTGATCGGAGCTAGCAATCCAATTCAACTTGTCCGTTTTGGCTAATTTCGCAGCAAGTGCTTGGCAGCGGACGTATAGACCCGAAAGTAACTGGCGAGGGGAGGTCCAAAAAGGCTAGGAACACTCGTCGTCTCGGCCGTGGTTGACAGGGCCTGTTGGGGGCTATAGAAGGTATTATAAATTGTGCTGTGTTGTGTTGTGCTTCACTATGCCTTCGTTATGCTGGAATATGTGATATGTACGATGAGGTCAACTCTATGTTATTGCTATTCGTCTCGCTTAGATCTCGTCGCACCTCCGTGTTGATTTGTTCAACTCGCCTTCAAACTCCAAGAACCGAATATCACTCTCCGCACCAAGAGGCAGCAAAAGAGGACGAGCCCAGCAAGTCTGGTTCACGCCTCCTCTTTCTGATTTCTGGAGGGGAGGAGAGGCAGCAGGAGGAGGAGCCAAAGACGGATAACTGCAAGATGGACTGCCTGTCAAGGTTGTGTTGTGCGATGGGCTCAAGAACGAGGATAGGAGGTTTTGCCGTAGTAGTTCTCAAGAGATAAAGCACCGCTAGGAGGGATTTACTGGCGATCAGGCTTGATCCAATGCCAGAACAAGTGAACAGGCCTAGATGGACAAGTTGTCAAGGTGGAATTTTACGTTTGGATTTTTGAGGTGTTCTTGGAGCATAAAGATCCCAGTTTTCTCATCTATCATCCAGGGATTTAAACAAAGAGAGAAATGCTGGAAAACAGAAAAAGATAGCGAGGGAGAAGGGAATATATGACCGTAGACAGACAGGCGACGTGGGATGCTGATCAACCGTCCATAAAAAATAAAATAAAATAAAATAAAGGAAAGGAAAAATCTGGTAAATAAGAGAAGGAAACTGGAATCAAAAGTCACGATAGTTTCAAGTTTAGCTATTCTCGACAATCCAGGGAAATAACAACGCTCATAACAAATCAATAGAAAGAAGAAGAGAAATCAAAAAGATATGAAATAAACAAGAAAATAAAAAAGAGGGAATAAATGCAAGAGCCATAAAATACCTAAGCCAGCCAGCTTCTCTTTACAGAATGGGACATCTCCAGCCATATATCAGAAATAGTAATACTACCACAACTGCAATTGCAATTCCCAAATCATAGCTGCAATGTAGCCGCAATTGCAGCTGCCTCTATGAGATTGATGGCTTGATGAGTACGACTAACCACTATCAGAAGCTCAACAGAATATTAAAATAGACTCTTAAAATAAAAGCCACATGCAAGCAAGCATCCGCGAGGCAAGACAAGACAGTAAATAAGAATAATATATAACCACAAATATACTGTACATGGCTGCATTAGTTCGTACATACAACATTGGGCCTGTGTTTCTGTGGATTTGTGTGCATATTACCTTGTTGTATGTATTTTTTATATTTATATTGCCTGTCAGCAAACGAATGCACGCACGCCTAACAACGTAACCACCCATCGATATTATCCATTCGCCTGTCCAGTTTTCTATTCATCCTGTTCCAAATTTTGTCTGTTCAAATTTCAGTTGTTGTCTACTCCAGGCCAGCCCAGTGCCTAACCAACCGGTATCTACGGTTCTTCTTTCTACCGGTTGTTGTTCTCTAGGTCCTCTTGCTGCAGTGCAAGGCTAGGTAGGGCCTGGCGTTTATGGTTGTATTAGAACGAAGGCCTAGTCCTAGTTCAGTCATCTTCTGGCTGCAATCTGCGCCGATCGAGGCTGGTTTTTAGACGTGCAGTCACAGTGCATACGCACGCCTCTTTTTCTTTTCATCTTCTTCTCCTACGACAAACAGGAAATCATACTACATATGAGTATACATACATATAACTACAACCTATCCAAACATCGTCAATTGCTATAGCCAGAAACATACTGCCTCAGACTGTGACCCAGATATCAGGCAAGACCGGTCTAAAATAGGCCCTGGGCCCCTTCTCTTGTCCCCTGTGCTCCAGTTATTCAATAGTATATCATGCTCGGCGATTAGACATTACAAGACACTACAGCCGCAATAGCATATCATCTTGGTACCTACTATCACTCATTCCTGGTGATGCTCCAATGTGTGATGTGATATGGATGTGATGAGCCGCAAAGAAGGGGGCGGCGTCCCTGGAAGCCTAGTTTTAGTTCGAGCCAACGCAAATATTAGAAATACCAAGTTTGATTGATAGTAGTTGCTAGTGGATATGCGCTTGCATGGCATTCTCGATGCTGATGAGATATTAGTCGACACTATATGTATGTATCTATATATTACAACTAGCTTGAGTCGTAAGTACTGTGTGTACTAAGTATTTTTGTGTATGTTTGTGTTTACCACTCCATTTCCAGACACCGCCTTCTCCCACGAAACGCACGAGAAAGAAGCCCAATACGTCGTAAAGCATTGGTCACCAGAAGGTTTGTTCGCGTACCAACCGGTCTCGAAAGGAAAAATCACGAATTCAATAGTTAAGGTAGCACCGCTAGGCAACAAGTAACTGACCACTGCTTTTATGCAAAATAACCAGTCTAAGCTAGTTAGCTGCTATTTCATCACTGCTTCCCGGCAAATAATAAATAGTGGATAGAACCAAGAACAAACAAATAAACAAACAAACAAACAAACAAAAAGGAAAACGGGAAATAAATAAACAACACGAAAACTCTCGACATGATCGAAAGCAGAGTCAACGAACCTGTACACAAGCGAACGCCCCTGGGTCACGCCGTCGCCTCTATATTCGCCTGATCCATGGAACGAGCCCTTGTGTGATACCGATACCTTGCTAATAGGTTCAAATTCAAAATAGACAAAAAGTTGGTTGAACTAATAGTTTTTTTTTACTTACACGCTATAACCCTAACACTTTTACAACCCTGTCCATTTTGCTATAGTTTACGGATACAGTAATGATTTTCCAGAAATAATTGTATAAGTTTGTGCATTAAAACCTCAATGCGAAGCACTGACCTTTTATTCTGCTTTGTATTTTTTATATTCTCTTAGATCGATCAATAAATGTATCCCCCGCCTATATTCCATCCCACAGATGAGAGCTCATAAAATAAGAGTAAAGAACCCAATATTTGCATGCTGGATAGCGCTTCGCTCTTTTGTTCGACGGGTTGAAAGCGGATTCCTTCTCTATATTCTCTACATTCTCTCCTATATGTAACAAAGGAAGCCCACATGAGCCTTTTATCAGTATAATCCATTCGGTGAGGTGTTTTTTGCTTGGTTCAGAGGGCATCTCCAGGTTCCTGCTGGATCGTCACATGAGGTCTTTTTTATTCAACAATATTTTAATTTTCTCGTTGAAGTCCGATTCAGCTTGAAATATTGAGTTGATTAGCTTAGCATAGATCAGTTCTTTGTTTCTGTCCATCTTTTATTCCCCGATATCTTCCTATCGGAGAAAAAAGAATGCCAAACAACAACACAGACAAATATACCAAGTACACACTAATATCGGCAGTGCAAATTATTCAAATTTGAACTAGACAGATTCGTAGTTTTATAGCTAGTAGGACACGAAGCATAAACATACTAGAAGGTAAATTATCCGCTTCTATAGGCACTGGTATGTACTACCATATATGTATGTATATCTGATATAGCATGAATTAGAATAAACTCCTTGTTAGTAAATACAAGAGGTTGACCTTTTTTGTTTTTACGATAAATATTCATCTTCGTGCATGGGCCTTTTGATGCCAAGGCATAAAGAGCTCATCTGCCTCTTCTACTTGTCAAAAAGACAAGCAGAAGACGAATTAAACAAAACAAAGCCTCATATACTAGCAATGTTCTATAGTTGGTTCTAGCTTGTGACTAGACAGTAGTAACGAATTAAAAGTTTGTTGTCAGATAGATAACAACCCGGAGTCGGAGTCGGCGTATAGATGCGATATTGTTGGATGAGTATGAGGAAGAGAAAGAAGACAGCTTGATGTATAACTGTATGATATATGCAAGTCCCTTTTTCCTCGTTCTTTCCCGTTGGTTGTTCGTTACTACATATATGCAAGAGATCTGATCGCAACCTTTGTTCTGATTATTCGACCACTGCCTCAGATTCAACCTCTTCCTTTTTATGCAGACAACAGGCGCACAAAGTCAAAGTAACAGCCCAAGCCATCTGTTCGCTCCATTATATTATATAGAAACCGGCTGAATAGCTTCTCTTCCGTTCTCCAATTATTCTTATTTTTCAATATGATACGACATATAACAAAAGTACCTAGGAATTCAAGGCTTAGAGCCCTAGAACATGGGAATAGAAATATATAGCTCTGAATAGTCACATAGAAATAAAAAAGAAGAAAAAAAGGACTACTGTATACTAAGGACCCGTAAGTTACAATCGCACTGGAGCTCCTTCTTTCTTGTTGTTATGCATCATTGGTCTCTTTTCTTCCTACCGAGGAAAAGTTCACTAGGAATGGTCTGTGTGGTAGATATTCCGTCGTGTTTTCTAGTTCCCACATACCCTTAGCAAGAATTTGGGTCGTGTGTTGTAGGTGATGTCCGGAACTAGTAGAATTGCTACCATGTCTGTGTGTATATGGCCGAGTTCTAGGAAGGGGGAAAAGAACGAGAGCTCTGGGTCCCTTTTCTTCTTCTCTTTTTCTTTCGCTTGAGTTAAAAGGATCACAGCTTCGTCGAGGAACAACCACTACTTGCCGTTGGCGTACCTTTTTTTTTTCTCTTGGGATTGTCGATAGAAAAGCTCAACCGAGTGTATATGAAAGACCAAGAGATAGGGATTTCGAATCCGTATCACGTTAATGGGAGAGAAGGTCTAGTTCTCTTGGTAGAGACTAGTTTAGTTTTGGAACTAACTATACCGAGAACCTTTGGCTGGGCAATGCAACCTCACAGCGCATCGCTGAAAATGCAGGAGAAAATGGAAAGTATACAGAAGTAGCACAAATTTGGGGGAGTACTGGCACTTGTTACTAGAACCTGATAATGGTATCATAACACTACGCACGACAGCCAGCTGAGCAAGATAAACCGTTGGATGACTAAATCTTGGCTACATGGTTCGTTCACAACACATCCATTAGGCGGCTATTCTATCTGTATGCTGACTGGTGCTTGGATATTGGCAGTCTAGACTGTGATTCAAATCTAGAGGGCTTGAGGCCACTATTGTATGTTTGCGTGTCTATTTTCCCTATTAAGGAGGAGGTGATCGAACTGCGACTTGTCTTTTCCTCACCTCGGATGTTCGTCTGTATTTAGTAGTCTCTGTGCCACTTTTTGTTGGCCTCAATAAATGTTTTGAAACATGAATACGATAACCCATCTCATGATTTCTCTCAAGCTAAAATGAAGAAGAAGAAGAAGAAGAAGAAGACGGGACTACATGTATACACATAATAAGCATAAAACTAAGTAATATTATCATCATTTTCCCCAATGTTTCTCAGTACGCATATCTACATGGCTACTGAGTCTTGAGCTATGCTATATACTGACTAGCCCCGAAAGCTTTGACAGCGGGCTAGAATGAAACTAAGATCTCTAGGGCTCGAGGCGTCCCGTGAACAAGTTTTAGCCCCCTCCTTCATTTTGGAGTTAGACGCTGTCATACAATCTCTAGAAGAAGCTTCTTGTTCTTCTGATACTTTAGTGGGTTCAAGACATAAAAACCTCGATATCATCCTGCGTTTTTTTTGTTGGACGAGTACCTGGTTCAACACCATATCGACAATGACAACAAGCCACATGGCTCTCTTTGTTATTCGTCGGTTGTTTTCGCTACGATAAAAACATGTCACAGTCAAAGTGGCGATTTGATACTGAGGATGCGTAAGGAAACTTGAGACTAATTCGTCGCTACTACCAATAAAAGAAACCCTATAAAACTTCAAGGGCACGAGAAAAGACTGATAATCGAGAACTTAGAATCATCTCTCAATATCATGTGTATTTGTGATCATGTTCGCATAGATGATGGAAGGTCAAGTTTCACGACATACCATAACCAAACTTATCTGAAAATTCAGCCAAGTTTCAATATAACAAGATACAGATTCAAACCTTTTCTTCTCTTTTGTCGGACAGACTTACAAAGATTAGAGGGGCAACGTAATCCAAGCTTCAGCAAGTCTCATATATGGCTCGATATTTCTTTTAGTCGATTTGACAAGGATAAAAGTGGAAGCTGCCTTTCTTAAGGTCGTCGCCTAATAGTAAGATGCCGCTAAAAGCCCTGAGCGTGACAGTAGAAATCACAGTTGCCAAATCTAGAACACTCTACCTGTGGTGATAAATTGAGAGCCATGGCTCTGGAGAGTATTAACTACGGGCTATACAGCTCCGTAGATTGGGAATTTTTCGTCTTTGGACAGAGGAGGAGGCACCATGAACTCAAAGGTACCCCTCCGAGGGTTGGAGGGAAGGTTACTATCCTTTCGGGTTTGATGATTTGATTTGATTTGTGTGTTGTGGAACCCTATATAACCCTAGTGGTCATAAAGGTAAGCATCACGGGTGTGACCAGGGTCACTGTTACAGGATGTAACAACTATAAGATAATGAACGGTGGGCGCTGTGAATCGGAGTCCCCACCTAAAGGAGGCCGAAGAGGGCACAAGTCTTCAAGAAATTGTGTCTTTCGGAGGAAGATTGAGAGCACTCTGAGGAGTCCCAAGAACGAAGTCCAGGGTTCTGAGGCTGTGGTTGCGACTCAAGTAGGAATATCTGTGCCGGGCAGTAGGACTCTTTGGGAGCCCACAGGCGCATGAGACATGCGCATCAGTGTGTTGGAACTTTTCATAATAGGCCTTGAAGTCGCCATGTTGAGTTGCCATGTTGAGTTCGACACTGAAGTAGGAACCCAAGATGCAGTCTGCTAAGACGAAGCTCATCAGGAGGGCCCTTAGGCCATGGAATCTCCAGTTCCCTATAAAGGGGTGGAGCTACTCTCTGCCACAATTCGGCGGCTTTTAGTTGGAACCGTCGTTTAACAGCTCTCTTGGCACCTGCCAGCGACGCCTTCGGAAAGTCGGGCACGTGAAGGCAGGCTTCTTTAGCGAGGGTGTCGGCTTGTTCCATTTCACTCAATTCCAATGTGCCCAGCGCACCAAAGAACTCGTGCGAGATTCTCCATAGTAGCCAAGCAGCTTCGAGTCTCCGGAACTCCAGGATCTCGGGCTGCAAGGTGAAAGTAGGATCAGAGTCCAACAGGACTTCTGAGGCTTCTTGGTTGTCTAGAATAATCCAGACATCCGTGGCCCAAATCTTGGCATAGAAGGAGAAAGCCTCTTTAAGCTTAATAGGGCCCCTTGAATCTCAGCGTCAAGAACCTCATAGTTCTCTCCTAGGGAGATCCCTACTGAGGCAATCTGAGTGTGAAGTTGCCATACAGAGATTCCAGCACCGGCAAGACATCATTGTTGACACTACGTACGTCTGAGCATCG
>RHLR01000063.1:0-48750 GCA_009806335.1 Davidsoniella australis
ATACAAAGCTATTGAGTTTGTCGAGCGGAGGACGTTAAATATCTGTCTGGTAGCCAACCCGGCGTCGTATGATCTTAGTGATTTAGGTAGACGTTAAATATAATCAAATCAAATCAAATCAAATACTAGTATACAATGTAAGGTGAAGGACAACCTACTTCTCAACAGTGACAGGCCACTGAGATACAGAACATTTGTTATGGTTTCTTTATACGCGATTCCTGCGCATTTCAACTTCTAATCCTTAGGGAAAAACCACCTCGTCGGAACCTGTCTCGAAACCTCCGAGCATTTTGTAGCTCCTTGTATTATAAACCCTCTCAGAACAGTATGGTTACTACCTGGCATCTACCTTCTGCAGAACTTCGTGCATGGAGAGGCTGCCCAAACCCTCAGACGCACTACCGTAAGCATAGGGTAGACTTCAGTAGTAGTTTTGCCCCAGCTGGATGTTTTAGTAGTACATGGGACATGTGATGTAAAAATCTTCGCTAAATATTGTGGCTTTAGTTGGCTTGGGTACATTTTTCAGTCTTTTAATCTTCTTCTTTGGGGCTTCAAGTTCCTTTTGCTTTGCGTTCTTTTCCCTTTCCTTAGTTAAAGTTTTACTTTAGGCTGTTACTGGTTGCGTCCTCGCGAAGCGGGGGCGCAGCCATCTCATCTTGCCTTGTACTATTTAATATTTAATTGGCCTTGTTTCTGGAAATGCTCTATCATTGGGCGTCATTCGCATTAGTTAGTGGGGCTACCCTGTTACAAGTCCTCTCTAGACACCATCTAAAAAGCGGGGTTCAACCCGAAGAACGTCCTAATGTCTTATCGTAATCGATAAGACGATGTTTTTTTTTGTAGACTTTTTTATGTTGATGATTTTGCTGTGCCAAATTCTCGCGATCCAAGGCCAAGCATTCGAGTTTTATTTCGGCGCAACGAGGCAATTTAGGCTGATATTTATCGCCACTCCGCTCTTTTGGCCATCTCTCTATATTGGCAATTACTTGTCTTTGGGCCAATCTTCGTTTCTGCGACTGAATTAGCTGCTATTATATAGCTTGCTTACCTTGCTTAGATTGTAGCCAAGATGGACCAACTACACAAGCCGCATCGCAAGTCCAAGGATCGCAAGAAGTCTGGCCCGCCGTCCTCTGCTGAGCGCAATCCCAAGGCTTTTGCCTTTACGAACCCCGGCAAGCTAAACCGCGCTGCTGCTCGTTCTCACGATGTGAGTTCCCTTGACTACTTACTATCTTCTTCGTCGTCTATACACACTAGCTTTGCTGGTACTAATCTTGCCATCTGCTAACCCCATTCTTTCTCTTGGTGTCTAGATCAAAGAAAAACGCTTCCATGTTCCCGCTGTCGACCGTATTCCCGATGAGCCTGCACCGCGTCTTGTTACTATTGTCGGCCCTCCCGGAGTCGGCAAGACGACACTAATGAAGTCTCTTATCCGCCGCTATGCCAAAGAAACGATTTCTGATCCTCAGGGCCCTGTCACTGTTGTCACATCCAAGAAACAGCGCTTGACCTTCCTCGAATGCCCTAACGAACTAGAGGCCATGATCGATGTTGCCAAGGTTGCCGACGTTGTCCTACTCATGATTGACGGTAACTACGGATTCGAAATGGAGACCATGGAGTTCCTTAATGTTTTGGCTGCTACTGGCATGCCCGGAAACGTTTTCGGCATTCTAACTCATCTGGATCTATACCGCAAGCCTCAGGCTCTCAAAGATGCGAAGAGACGTCTCAAGCGTCGTCTTTGGAGCGAGCTGTATGCCGGCGCGCATCTGTTCTACCTCTCCGGTGTCATCAACGGCCGCTACCCCGATCGTGAAGTCCACAACTTGTCGCGTTTCCTATCAGTCATGAAAAACCCTCGTCCGCTCATATGGCGTAACACCCACCCGTACACCGTCATCGACTCTTTCCGCGATATCACTCACCCCACCAAGATCGAAGAGGATGAGAAGTGTGACCGCTCTATCGTGTTGTCTGGCTACTTGCGTGGAACAAACTTCTCCGCGTCAGGCCAGCGTGTCCATATCGCAGGTCTAGGTGACTACACCATTGCCAACATCGAAGTTCTCCCCGATCCATGCCCAACTCCCGCTATGGAGAAGGCCCTGGAGCAGGCAACTGGCAAGAGAGGCAAGCGCCGGATCGAAGAAAAGGATAAGAAGATCCACGCACCCATGTCAGATCGTAGCGGTCTGAAGATCGAAGGTGATGCTATCTGGATCACTCGTGACAAGGGCTTCCAGCTCGACAGAGAAGGTGAAGAGGAGGCTGAGCGTGGCGAAGGCGAGGAGCTTATCGTAGGATTACAAGGTGAGCGTAAGCTTCTTGGCCAGACCGAAGAGGGCGTTCGTTTGTTCAAGGGCGGCAATAAGGTTCTCCAGGTCGAGGAAGAGGGCAACACCGGCCGCAAGACTCTGCGTCAGGCTCGTGTAGCTGCCGGTCAAGATGATGAAGGTAGTGGAGATGATGGCGAAGATCTTGGCGACGACGATGAGGAGTTTGGGGAAGATGGTAGCGATGTCGAAGAGGAAGAGTTTGACGAAGGCCGTCTGGGCAAGATGTTCAAGCGTAACTCGGATAAAACCGAGGAGGCTGAAGAACTTGCCTTTGCTGATAGTGACTCTGACATGGGCTCTATCTCTGGCGATGAGGATGAAGTCGAAGTTGACTCTGATGAGAACTTCGATGACGAAGAGGCTGCTGCTCTACGCTGGAAGGACAACATTTCCTCTCACGTAGCCAAGCTGAATAAGCGTCCCGCTTTCCGTCCTATCGATCTTGCTCGTATGCTCTATGACAATGAAATCACCCCCGACAACGTCATGAAGCGTTGGGCTGGCAAGACTGAAGATGATGAGGACGACTTTGAGGAGAACATTGAAGATGACGATGACGAAGAGTTCTTCAAGAAGAAGGCCCAGACTGCAGCCGAAGTCCAAGATGAAGACCGCACAATCCCCAAGTATAACTACGATGATCTAGCTGCTAAATGGGCCGACTCCGAGAACATCGAAGAGTTAGGCCGTCGCTTTGCTGCTGCCGCAACTATTAGCGGTAACGCCGGTGGTGATGACGACGAGTTTGGCGGCGACGATGACGATCCGTTTGGTGATGCCAACGACGAAGGTGACGGTGCCTTTGAGGATCTGGAGACCGGCGAAGTCCACGGTCCCAACGCCAAGAAGGCTGGCAGTGCCGAAGGAGACGACGAGGATGGCCAAGTTGAGCAGGAGACTGCCGAGGATATCGATGCTGAGCGTCAACGCAACGCCAAGCGCAAGGAAGAGCTCAAGCTACGCTTTGAGGAGGAAGATCGTGAAGGTTTCCTGAACGACAAGGCTAACGCTCGTCGCGAGAACGGTGCTGGAGAGGAGTTTGGCGAGGATGAGTGGTACGATATGCAAAAGGCGCTGATCCAGAAGCAGCTCGACATCAACAAGGACGAGTTTGAGCAGCTGGACGAGCGACAGCGCGTGGCCGTCGAGGGTTATCGTGCTGGCAAGTACGCCAAGATCGTGCTCGAGGGCATCCCGGCCGAGTTTGTAGAGCAATTCAATTCACGCATGCCGATCGTTATTGGCGGTCTGGCGGCCACTGAGGACCGCTTCGGCTTTGTTCAAGTGCGCATCAAGCGTCACCGCTGGCACAAGAAGATTCTCAAGACCAACGACCCTCTGATCTTCTCGATGGGCTGGCGCCGTTTCCAGTCGATGCCAGTCTATAGTATCTCGGACTCACGTACTCGCAACCGTATGCTCAAGTACACTCCCGAGCACATGCACTGCTTCGGTACCTTCTACGGTCCCCTAATTGCCCCCAACACGGGCTTTGTGGCCTTCAACTCGCTCGGCAAGAAGACGGCCGGCTTCCGCATCGCAGCTTCGGGCACGGTTCTCTCCGTCGACGAAAGCACAGAGATTGTCAAGAAGCTCAAGCTGACGGGCCACCCATACAAAGTGTTCAAGAACACGGCATTCATCAAGAACATGTTCCAAACGGCACTGGAAGTTGCCAAGTTTGAGGGCGCAGCTATCAAGACAGTCTCTGGTATCCGTGGTCAGATCAAGCGTGCGCTAAGCAAGCCCGACGGACACTTCCGCGCTACCTTTGAGGACAAGGTTCTGATTAGTGACATCGTGTTCCTACGCGCATGGTATCCAGTCAAGCCGCCCCGCTTCTACAACCCGGTAACCAACTTGATCGGCTGGCAGGCCATGCGACTGACGGGCGAGATCCGCCGTGCCGAGAACATCCCCACGCCGCTGCCCAAGAACTCGCAGTACCGCAAGATTACGCGCGAGACACGCCACTTCAACAGCCTCAAGGTACCTCGTGCCGTTGCCGGAGCGCTACCCTTCAAGAGCCAGATTGTGGAGGCCAAGAAGCAGAAGAAGGATACTTACATGGCTAAGCGTGCCGTCGTTCTCGGCGGCGAGGAGAAGAAGGCGCGTGCCCTCGTTAGTATGCTGGCTACTATCAACCGTGATAAGGAGGCTAAGCGCCGCGCCAAGAAGGAGGAAAAGCGCGTCGAGTTCAAGAAGAAGATGGCCCTGCTGGAGGAGAAGAAAGCTGACCGTGATCGCCAGGAGAAGAAGGACTTCTGGCAGAAGGAAGGCAAGAAGCGTATGGCGTCGGAGCAGGGCGGCGGTGGTAAGAGAGGTCGTCGGTAAGACGCAAATGTACATATAGGGTTCATATAGGGTTTATCGTGTTAGGGTCGGAGATATCAGGATGTTCTTGTTCTATCTAATTGTACGGCGTCTACTCTGTTTTTTATTTTTTTTGTTTCATTTTTTACATTCATATATTGTCTAGCATATAAAAAGCATGTGTTATCGTTATAAAGCTTGGAATTCTACTACTTACTATCATCTTTTATCTTTACCGTCGTTCCATGCGCAGCTCTGAGCTCTTCGCCCACGATTCGTTCGGCATTTGGCGGAAGCATATCAACTTGCCGGCATCGCCCACACTACCTAATATCAAGCCGTCATCATCAAACCCCACACGCCAAACCGGCGCATGATGGTGATCTAGTGCGCTCATTTCCAAGAATGAATGTCTAATTACGCCCTCCTTCTCGCTTTCCAGGTGTTCCCGGCTTCCGCCAGCTCCAGCCCCACCCCCCGGCGCCACCTAGCGCAGCAATATTGCTGCTTGCACGCGCAAATCCAGCCGTCAAGCCACTTGGCGGAGGCGGTACATGGTGTACGGCAGCGGTGGTAGCTGGAGAGCGTCTCATGATGTCAGCCATAGCCCAGCTCGGCGCATCGTTCGGCACAGCCGGCTCGGCTAGCAGTTTGAAGACGCGCACATAGCCGTCCTGGCCAGCCATGGCGATGGTATCGTAGCCGCGGATATTACCGGGAGACCAGGCTACGTCACGCACCAACGATCCATGACGGCCGCGCTCGCGCTCAAACACTGCGACCATGTACAGGCTTTTCTGTATCTGGTCAGCACCACCGAGACCGGCGCCGCCACTACGTTGTACATCGCGCGTGCGATACACCTTGACGGCCTCCATCGCAGCTACCACAAGCGCCACAGAGTCGATGGGAACACCAGCCTGTAGGGCCGTGTAGCACGGCAGAGGATTCGGATCGAAGGATACGCGGAAGGACACTTCCTCGCCCCGCAGCGGCCGAGTACACACGCGCACCGAATCTACCAGCACGCCGTTCTCTAAGTTCTCCGGCGTCTCGTACTCGTACAGCATCAACTCGCCGTCTGCTGTCAATAGCGCCAAGTGTGTGTGGTGTGGGTCGTCTACGCTGTAGCGCATGCTGAATGAACGGAACGGCGCTCGTGGTGATCGTAGCTCGTACGCTATGTGTGGACTACTCGAGCTAGAGGCTATAGCTGACCCCGCGCCGCGAGATTCGGAGAAGCGCCGGATCGTCGGCGCTGATGAGTCTTCAACCCAAATCTTGAAAAGCCCGTCAATCCCCAGCGATGCTATTAGGCTCGGGTAGATGCCGACTGGCAGCCATTGAACCTACGTGAAAGCCCGCTATCGTCAGTACCACATGCGTTCCTGGCTCATTTGATTCTTTCTGCGCCTCGCTGAGCCTAGAATAGACTACTACCGCTTCCTTGCTTGCTTACCTCCAGAACTTCGCCGCCGTGTGCACTCCATGTATTACAAAGTCGCCAGGTTCCATCCTGTTGCCGGTTGAACACGCGGATCTTGCCGTCCGCCGAGCCTGTAGCACAACGGTCACCATAGAGGTTGAACGACACAGCCTGGACTAGATCGCGATGACCGTGCTGATTAATTAGTGAGGCGACGGGCGGCGCATCATCGGCCTGTGGTAATGGCGGCGCTATTAAATGTGACATCGAATGCTTAGGATCTATGCGCGATATTTGGAAAGATTGATTCAACGATGAACGGAAGTGATTTTCTATGCTTGCGAGCGTCGTTCTTGCAACAAGCTACTGCTTCGCCGTTTTAGTCGTTGATGGGACACTTAGGGTTAGTGATAAGATAAAGTACAGTAACCCTAGTAATTTCATCTTGTACAACGTACACATGTACGTATCAAGGTGAGATGAGCGGCTTGTCATATCTTGTCCATGGCACAGATTTGGAAATGCCGATCTTGGCGAGAATCTTGGCTGTTGTCTTGAAAAATACAGTATGTATCAGTCGATCAAGAGATAAGAAAAACCAAGTTTTGCAAAAAGCTTCTTACACCCTGACAACAAATTAGGAACTCTAGAGACCCGGCTGACTATGTTGCTATTTGTAAATGATTACAAAGCTCGAAGAGTACAACGGATAATAATGAGAGTATCCAATCCAGGGTTAGTGCGCTATTTGGGTTGAGCCGATTTTGGAGGGTTCATCACGACTACGAATTTTTGGAGCAGTTCACCATACTTCAAGCACTCTTAAATTAAGCGGGAGCCACTGCACTTTTGTAATTGACTTGAAAAGGCCTTGTGACTTGCCAGAGAGCCTACGTTTTGTTTATGCGTTGTTAATGGTTTCTGTTTGCAAGCTTTTTTGATTTTATAGTTTGCAGGTAGTTTTGATATAGAGCATAGAAAAAAAAAAAAAAGAGTCAAGCTTGGTTGTTGTGGTGCAGATACATATGTAGCACTTCTCTCTAAATCTAGCATGATTCTTGATATTTTTTCATCTTTTAGCACCTTTGTCTATTGTTACTAACTACAGGCACATTCTAATAGAAACAACTATACACAAGACTGTATAGTTAGCCCAATCAAGAAAAAGTCAAGTGCAAAGTCTGAGTATCAACTTAGGCTTTACATCGAGAGTCTACAGGTTTTTCTTACATGTGACAGCCCCTCAAGAGGGTTACCTAAAGGAAAGTTCCCCCCCCAAGGCACACTAGTTAGTTCATATGCTGCATTATGGCTTAGCGCATGAAACGGCCGCAACGTCCTCGTCCAGCGGGAGAATGTGCGGTAACGGGCCAAAGGGCTCGATCGAGAGCGGGTTGATCTGTGTGTGGCTCTTGGTATAGTGCTTCTTAATATGCTCAAACTGCGTCGTCTCCCGGAACGCGGGGATATTCCAGTATAGATTGCGCATCCAGGCGTGAATCCGCGGGTAGCCACTGCGGATATCGCGGATGTTGCACTTGAAGTGTTGCACGTAGACAGGCTGGAGGGAGAAGATGTTAATGGGCTGTCTGTAGACAAGACTAAACATTTATATAGTAAACTTACGTCGAAGCGAACAATAGTCACGAAGCTATAGATTAGAATTGATATATTAGTCTCTTAGCACATCCTCAACACACTCTAAGAGAGCAACTCACAGTCTGATATCCGACTCGGTCAGGGTCTTGCCAAAGTAGTATGGTCCATACTGTGCTGTCTCACTAAGGTGTTTCTCCGTGCGATCAAGCGCCTCGAACAGCGCAATAACATTCTTCTCATACGCCTCCTGCTTCGTGGCAAAGCCCGACTTGTACACGCCGTTGTTGATCAAGTCGTACGTCCACGTATTCGCCGCCTCAATCTCGCCACGCAGCGCCTCGGGATACACATCGATAGCGCTGTGTTCAGCGTCTAGTAGTCCGTTGAAGGCCGTGTTAAGCATGCGCAGAATCTCGCTGCTTTCGTTGTTCACGATGCGCTTCTGTACCTTGTCGAAGAGCACCGGCACCGTAAAGCGTCCGGTGTAGTTCGGCTCGGCGGCAAAGTACACTTCACTCAGGAACTTGTAGTCCTCGTGACACGGATCGGGAATCACGTTGGCGCCCGGCAACTTCTCGTCTAGGGTGACAAAGCGCCAGCCTGTTATTCTCTTGTGTTAGCCCGCTCCCATTCCTCAACGCAAACTAGGAAACTCAAACTTACCGTTCGCGCCTAGGTGCCAGTGTACCACGGAGAAGCTGATGGCGTCTTCCAAGCCTTTTAGCTGGCGCATGATCAGCGTCCGGTGCGCCCATGGACACGCATAGCTGACGTATAAATGGTACCGGCCCTTCTCTGCCGGGAACTCGGCCCCAGGCTCGGCCGATACCCAGTTGCGGAACGTGCTGACCTGACGCTTGAACTCACCCGACGGGTCAATGGGCTTGACCCAGTCGGTGATGTTCATCTTCTTGTCACCAGATAGTTCAGATGCCATTTTGTTATGCTTTTGTTGTTGTGTTTTGTTGTTAAAGTTCTTAGAAGAAGCGAGAGAGACTGCTGTGCTGAGATATCGAGTCTTGGGAGTTGCGCGTATTCTTAGTAGATTTCGAGTGCAAGATGATCGGAGAATATTCTTGATAGCCGGAAGCATTATCTACTGGCAAATGAAATACTGATGAATGAGAAGCTAAAATTTCTATGTTGTGCCGTGTCTACCAAGCCTATTTATCTATACCTCACACCTTAAGCTCTAGTCAGCTCCAGCATCCCAATTTGGAAGCTCGGCTGACTTGAGACACAAAGAAGAGAGTAACGGTCTTTTTGTTTTTGTCAGCGTTACTAAACCCTCTGTAGAGACCACTAAGCAACCCTCTGTAAGCCACCACCTCCAAATTATTCAGCGGAGCTCTACAGTGCTTCTTACATTGCAGGCATGATACCCCGCTCTAAGTTGCCCCAATGATTGCTTTGTCATTTAAGCCATTTTGCTATCAGTTTGCCCTCCCGTCACTGACAAAGCATCACGCAACTAAAACTAACTAAATCATCAGTATTTACTAGGAATTATGTAGTTATTGGATGCGACTGACTTGCTCAATACTAATCGTACTAAAAAATAAACGCATCAACAAAACGAAACCAAACTCAAACATTTAGTCAGATAATCATAATTGTCAGCACTATCGGCTTTAATAAAACACAAAACAGCAGCCGGCAGTCTAGCTCTGGCAAGCGTCCCGTGAAGAATACATGGATACAATTTTAGATCCTTTAGCTGCCATTCTCAATCTCCCGCCTACGCTTTACGAACGGTGCACAGTGATAAATGGCACATCAACATCCTCCTCTGCTTCGTCTTCTGCCACCATCTCGAAAATGACATCCCTTTGGTGATCGGGGATTGGCTTCTTCGACACCTTCTCTACAAGGTCAGTCAACTTCATCGTCAGCTTTTCCTTGGTCTTGCTGGGAGGCTGGAAAGAGGCGTAGAGCAGACTGACGCCAGAGCTTAGCATCGAAATCGTCAAGCCCTTCTCCTTGAAGTGATCCAGAAGCTCCTGGAGCGTAAAGTCTGGTACTTCAAAGCGATCCCAGATCTTGTCAAGTGACACCTTGCCGTCAGAACCTTGGTATTCAACCTTGGGACTAGCGATAGGCTCGCTGAACCCAAAGAATGGCAACGCGAGGTTGATAAAGCCGTTCTTGTACTTCTCAATATCATCTTGGCCATCAATGACCTTGTACAGTTCCAGGACAACTAGACCAGTGACCAGTGCAGTGGTGGTGGCAATCGCAGGAATGATCTTGCCAGCAATGAACTTGGTCTTATGGCGATCAACAGTCTCGATCTTGTAGTTCTCTGCACGCAGGTTGCTACAGGCAGTGATGAAGTCGATGTGGTGGTTGGTATCGTCGTCCTTCTCGAACTCAACGGGAGTCAGCTGGTAGCCAGACAATCCCTTAGCCTCAGGAATGCTCTTGATGACCTTTTGAAGCTCGCCCTCATCACTAAAGTTGCCAGCGTTGGGATCCTATATAATAAATTTTGTTAGATACTAGAATTAAATTTTCATCTCATGATTAGTACTTACCGGTTCACTATCATCGGCCTGGATCTTGACTCCGGAAGATGGTGTGAAGTCCTCGACAATGATATTGTCGAGCTCACGAATGTAAATCTCCTTGTCGGTACCAGGGGACTTGATGTCGTAGTTGAAAGCGTGCAAGTTAGCCGCCGCAACGACAAAACCAAAGTGTGTTGGGTTGGTGATGTCGAATTTTAGGGCATCGGGTGCACGCTTAGGGGGTGACCAGAATGGGGTACCTGATGAAGTAGTGGCATCCTTGGGGAAAGTGAATAGAAGTTGCTGCACATCGTTGACGAACAACTTTTCAAAAAGGAGACGAGCCCAGGCAATACAGTCCTCAAATGTGCGAGGACGTTCCACCGTAAGATTGTCGCGGATGTTCTTTAGAACGTTGATCTGGTTGCCACCCTGCTTCAGAGCCTTCTCAATGTAGTCGGGTTGAGTCAGGTACATGTTGACACTCTGGGGCCGCTGCACAAAGTTGGGCTCAAAGATGTGTTCCTTAGCCCAAGCAATCGTGTGTTCAATGCGGTAGGGGAAACTGCGGACTAGGCACATAGGAAACTCCTTCTCCGGTGGGTCATGGGATGAAGAGTATGATTCAGTGACATTAGGTAGCACAACCTGGGTGTTGCCCTTAGTACCCAATGTCCCACTCTCTAGCAGAGGCTTGCGGAAGAAAACACAGCGCTGATCGACGTACTGGCGAGCAGCAACATTGTCCAGGGCGTTAGTCACACCGTCCAAGTCATTCCAGAAGTCTTCATTGAAAAGATGCTCAGTATTCTTGCCAACGGGTTCCTTGTGCGATTTGATGTGGCCATCCAGATCGGGGTTCATACGTTGAACGGCCTTGGCAGCAGAATCACTCTTCATGCTGCCGACGTCATGAGGACGGAACAAGAATTGACGGTTTAGGTTACTGCGTTCGATAGAATCCATATCAGTGATAGTAAGTTGGCCCTTAGGACCAGTACCTAGACCAATCATGGCCCAATTCTTGAGCATCTCACAACCAATGGCGCCAGCGCCAACCAGGAACTCTCTAGTATTGGCAAGCTTATTCTGGAACTCCTTGCCAAAGACAGCAATCTGCCCGTCATATCTGCTGCCAGTAGGCTTGCACAGCTCTGCAGAACGAGGAGTGTTGACTGGTAGGGACTCGAGAGAATCGAAGTAGAGGAATTGCTTAGCGGGGTGGAACTTTCCTGAGACAGCTTTGAGCACTTCCTGGGCAGTGATACCACCAATGAAAGCGGCCATGGGAGTAAGATCACCAGTGGCCTGGTAGGCTAGTTCAGTAATAAGCTTGGTATCAAACTCAATCTCTGTCTTGGCCTCGGCAGCGACCTTCTTAGCCAACTCCAGAACCTCAGTAGCATCATCCTCGCTAAATGGTGCGGGGAGGCGACCCTTGCTCTCGACGAAGGCATGCAGTGCCTGGAAACCAGCGTGCAATTACTGCGGACGATCAAACTTGGCCCAGTCAGCAACCAAGAACTCGGGCTCAGCCAAGGAAGTAGTTAGATCCTTGAATTCCAGGGCCTTGGGCATCTTGACTTCTTGCCAAAGACCGCCCTTCTTGTACTCGCCGAGACTAGAAACATCACCAATCGAGAAGTTGTAGGGGCCCTTGACAGTGACCTTGCGGGGCTCGGAGTTGTTCAGAGCCTCTATGCCCTCAATCTCGGTGAAGGTGACGTAGTCACCATCTTCAAGGCCGTGGCGAGCTTCATCGAGCGCACTAACAAGGCCAGTCTCGTCGATGTTGACGACGATGCCACTGAAGGCAGCCTCGCCGGTAGCATCCGAGACGGTGAACTTGTCGCCAAAGTCGCAGAAGATAGAGCCAAACAGGCCAAAAGTGTCGGCAATAATGACGTAGATGCCGTTCTTATGGCAGAAGTCGGCAATGACCAGTTGTTGCTTGAGAGGCGTGTTAGTCAAGACAACAACCTGGTATTTAGTCAGGTCCGCAAGGTTCGAGTCGATGCCTCTATATTTGCAAAACATTTATAGTTAGTGGCAGTCTTTATAATCAAGAGTTTATCAAGGTCTTATTGAGACTATGTCATTGATGGCTTACCCAGCTGACTTGTGGACATGGATGGGGACGTAGGCATTGAGCTCGGTCAGTCTGCCCGCAGAAACCTCATCACGAGGTTTGCCAATTTCATCCTCGCGCAGGAAAAACTGAGAAGAAAGGTCGGCGACAGTGATGGGAGTGGGGTCGTAGACAGTCAGACTCTTGACACCAGCAAGAGCAACGTTCTTGGCGACCTCGATACCAAGACCCTTTAGACCAACAACGAGCGCGTGGGAAGCACCCATACGCTTCATAGCCTCGTGGCCCAACACATAGAGTTGACGGCTATAGAGAGACTCGTCGATCTCGGGTGCGCCAGCGGCAGGCTGATCTTTCATTTCGACTTCGGCCATTTTGATTGCGTCCTATTCATCGAGATCGAGCGCCAATGCGCTAGAGGTTAGCTTATCTGATTCTCCGCTATCAAGGCCATCGAAAATTCATCGATTTCTATCGGCAGTACGTTGATTCTTGTATCAATGCCAACGTTGAGCTAGCCTCGTCGGAGTATGGTGAGACGATGAGTGGTACTTACAGTCAACGGTCTTTTCTGGGATACAACCAAATCCCCGTGAGAGTTTTTCCGCTTCCCCAGCTTGGCGACTTGTGAAGAGATCGAAAACGGTCGATTTATCGTGAGATGAACTGGCCAAGAAGAAATGTGATGACCAAGTATTGAGATGGCAGATGGTCGATGGTGGTGATGCGATCAGATTGATGATGATTGATCGTGTTATGTTTATGGTAGAGTTCACTGCCTGAGCCAAGGCAGTAGGAGTTTCCCTTCTAGTTTGGCAAATAACAGAGACAGCAACAGCAGTAGCAACAATGGAAGTAAGCCAAGCAAGAGTAGCTACCAAAAAAGGCAGCAAAAGACCCCGCTATGGCAGGGATCAAGGCCCGCAAGCGCTTCTAGGAAGCTACTACAAATATGGTCCAACAAGCTTGCAAATCTTATGTGAGCAAGAGCAAAGTTGCAGCAGGTGCTATACAAATTCACCTATAATTGTTGACATGACGCAGCAGCTCCCGATTTGCACAAGTAGTGTGCATACAAATATACAAGATATTCTCTGATTGGTGATCAACATCACTACGCCATGCTCACAATACATAAAGCCAAGCGTATCACCCCGAGTCCACCAAAGCACATTACTTCACCAATCCCATGTATTTCTAATAAATGCCCTTTTTTTTAATGCCAGGCCTAAGCCGCAACAGTGCTGACCAAGCAGACAGAAATAGAAGGGGCCTTTAGCCTAGCCTAGCTTACCAACATAGAAGGAGAGAAGGAAGCAAAGAGGGGCAGGACAGCAGCCGAAGATGATGGAATTCGCACTGTTATGCACTGTTTTCTTCTATAATGTTTGTAGGTATTCTCACAGTGTCTGTGATTATCTATAGCACAATGCCATCATACAACGCCCCGTCAACAGAACAAGCCCCACCGCCCAGCCTTTCCTACTTGTCAAGCTCTATGAGTAGTTACAACGGCAGCTTGGTTCCTGAATAGGGCGGTGAACTTTCTGTAGCTTATTCAGTCATTTTTTCAGCTGTTAGACAAGATTTTAATATGTAGTGTAGCCTCATATTTCTGCCTGACTTTTACATCTTATATTCAATGAAACGCTTTGTTGCTGTGTTCCGATAGTTTAGGGATTATCCAGTCATATCTTAATGGAGAAATGCCGAAGCTAGTAGTGTATTTATTTCGTATTTTTCTCGAATTAGTATAGTATATTGTAGAGGTGGAAAGTATCAGTCTTTGTCTGATGCTCACACATAACCGACCCGAGACATTTACCGGATCTTCTTCAGGTGAACGTCGCTGTGTGTAATGTTAGTTAGATGGATCAATACAAAACGGAAACAGTTTATGTGTAGAGACGTACAAGATCAGGTCCGAGTTAGGAGGGATAGCACCGGGGAAGCCACTATTGGTGAACGTTAGTATAATGCATTGATATGATAGTGTTTAACGCTAGATATAAGCAATGTCTTACCGGGCACCGTAGCCGTATTCGGCGGTGATGTTAAGAGTAGCCTTCTCGCCCAGCTTCATCTTGGTGACACCCTCGTCCCAGCCTATTCGAGCATCGTATGTTAGTATTCTACAGCATCACTTACATAAGCTGATTCAAGACGTACCCTTGATGACCATACCGATACCGATACGGGTCTCGAAGTCTCTCTTGCCAACGGAAGAGTCGAACCTATAGTGTGAATAGTAGATTAGCCTGTATTCGCCAATATGGCACTGAACTATTGTGTGCTCGGCATCAAGTGTCCGTGGGGTGGCGGTCTTACTGCTCGCCCTTTTTGTCGGGCTTGGTGTCATCCTTGAGCCAGCCAGTGTACTCGATGGTGACGTTCTGTCCGACGGCAGGTGAGGGGCCGGAACCCTCGACTTTGATAGTCTTAATGACACTCATTTTGATAGCTGATGTGGAAAATGCGTTGATTGAAGGAAGAGATGAAGGTCTTTGGAAAGCTCGAGGAAGAATATAACAAGGACTGATAACGGCAGGGCGACCGGTTCTTAAAGCTCTGCAGGTAGCGGCAGCAATACTTCTAGGTACTTGGGATGCCATAGTGTTCGTGGTGGCGCAGTAAGTACTCTAAAGTCACACTTTTTCTGCGTCTATCAGCGCTTTTGTTGATCGTTTTAGTGTGTGGTGTGGATCATGCCGATCGGGGAAAGAGGGGCATCTCAATGAGGGGGGTCAGGAGGCCAAAAAAAAGCGACATCAACAACAATGCAAAAGAAGGGAGGAGAAAAACCAAAACAGAGCAAGGGGAAAATCAAGCGTTGGCATGAGTGCTTATCATCTTATAACAGGCAGAATAGCCTCGTATGCACCTAAAACAACTCACCTCTGGGGTTTTTGAGGCACATGAATGACGTAGACGGGAATTCAAATGCACTTTTCAAATGCGCCTTTGTAGCTTTGTAGCTTTCGTACTAGCTAGTGCAGAAAATAGAGCGTTTTGCAGCACACGGAGGGTCGTTCTGAGACGTGATTTGTCTACATAGGATGGAGAATGTGAGAAATTTATTTAGTTAGTTTTACGCGAACGACACAATTTGCTACAGGGAGCCTGTCCCGGGAGCTCCAGAACGCTCTCGGAACGGGAAGAAGCTCGAGCTCTCCCAGTTAGAAACGTCAGGGTTTGAGGCAAAAACCCTAAAGCATCTCCAATCAACCTTATTCAACCCATCACGACATCAACGTGTTTTTAACGCAATTTTCCGCTAATCCGAGGACTATGTGAATAGTATATTTATTGTCAATGACGCAATAGATAGTTCTATCAGTTATCGCTATATGCATCTAGCACGACAATTCATAGTCAGTATCTCAGATGTCCACAGTCTTTCATGGCCATGAGCCATAACAAGTCTAGGGAGATATGAGGTATTCTCCTCTCATCGATTTCACAAATTCTATATGTAGAATTTCTATGACTTCATCATAAAAAGGTTTCAATTAAAATTCTCCAATCTCTGAATAAAGCTAAGCTATATCACACCATGTCTCACACATATGCAACAGCCTAGATCCGGTAGTGTCTAACTCGTAGTGATTTCTAGGCAATGATCCGACCCGTGTCTGGGCTTACGGATTCATAGTGTATAATTGCAGCATTGCAGATGAATCATATAAGCTCGGAGTCTCGTATCTTCGGCGTTACTGACTTATGGAGATCGCATCGGCTCAATTCGCTTTGCATGCCAACTATTATCCAACTTGGAGTTTCTAAAACGGTATTGAATGTTCGATTCAACATCAAAATGGTACGTACATGGCTGTGTAACACTGAGTACCATAGCATCTATTAGGCCAATCAAAGGCAGAACCGATGATGTACACGATGTATTCTTGTGGTTTAGTCAGCTTGGGCCATTAGAATCATAAAAAGAGCCTATTGAAATCGAATTACCCTATCAGTACTCGGTACTTGACTTGGAAGGTGATCGGTCAACATTACACGACATTGTTTGAGCAATAATAGTACACACAAACTGTAACCTCTTTGATCCATTCGGGCATATAAGTTCGTCTCCAATAGGTTGATGAACGAGCTACAATTCCACAAAACTCTATCAAACACCATTAAGCTTAATACAACTTCTCAATTCCATTGACAATATCAGATGAGAGCAGGCCACCAACCTCCACATAACTACGGGTATAGACCACGATACACCGCTTAGGTTTTCGGTTTATGACGTGGCATGGAATTCTGGGTCGTACAAGCTAGCCACTCTATATCTATCAACTAGAATCTTGGTTCATACTGGTTGGTATGACTGTATGGTTGAAAACTATACTTCTTTTGCGTTGCTAATTCAATAGACGTGCGACAGCTGGAGTTGCCAATACGAAGTACTATGGGTTTCACAGACTTCGGCATTGCTAGACAGGCGTGTATCTTATCTTGTATATCATGTTGTATATATTGATATCAAAGGGCCCGGTCTTCAGCCCTGATTCAAGATGTCTCTCTGATGAACCAATAGTACTTACGTATTGTAGTAAAACATGAAAGCCTCACAAATACCGCCGAGCCTCTATCAACCAACTATTGGAACTCGGTTCTCAAACAATGACTTTCAAGCTTGATATGCCCAAAATCATTCTTCAAGTCATACTCTTCCTTTCAGCCTTAAAAATAGCATATTTAGGATATGTGCGCAATGTCATCGTGTGAAGCAAAAAACGTAAGCCAACGCCTCTTCATTTGTTATGCTCATTAACTTCATTGTTAGTCACCATCATTTACTCATAAATTAGAAGTCAATGATTTCTAGCATACTACATCAACTCTATCAAGTTATCCATCAATGACTATAGTCCTACTTGTGATACAACTGGCCAGCCTCGGCTCTCTCCAGTAATACAGAGTTCGGCCTCCGGAGTCTCCGGTGAAATCACAAGCTTGAGGGATCAGTGAGACTATAAGAACAGCATTATATTCATAGTCTCATCTACTCTTTTTTTATTCCTTTTTTCCCATGTCTTTTTTCTTTGCTAGACAAAATATGCAAGGCAAGGATAGTGGTGTGAATGTGCAGATCGTGATCTATCAGGCCCTCCCAAACCTCGAAGTTCCATGGATTCGTCAGTGCTATGACTTTCGTCCTCCGTCTAGACTCGCCGATTATGGTCAAGAGTCGACACTAGCATCACTACCAATGTTGTATCCATAACTAGTGCTGCTACAAGCTATAGTATATGTATGCCGGTGATTCTCCCCTATTGTAGCATAGTGCGTGTGATCATGTGCATTCTTACAGCTGGTCTCGACACCTTGATACATCACAGGCTAAGTTTCTCGGTAAAGTTATATCTCTTGGTCCTCTATCTTTATGCGGCGATAGGGAAAATAAGAGGCCAAATCATAAACAAGACTAGGCATTACAAGTTAGCAGAAAAGTTCGATCCAGATATAGATGTTGTATTTATACACCATAAACATGTTAAACGCCGGTGAATGTTTATTAAAAAAAAATTAGGAACCCAGTAACGCAAATTATATATCAATTAGATGGAATGAGTCTTGAAATCTTTTTGTCTTCTTGAATTCATATATCGAGATATCCCCTTCCGATGGAAATTAATTGTGACTATCGGGTGATTTCATATGGCTCCTCAATCATCATAAATAGAGATAGAGAGATACAGACATCAAATGAGCATGTACAAAGACATCATGCTATATCGATAATCATATATCCATATGTATGTATGTATGTACATACATACTATACCATCTATAGATCAATGAACTAACAGGGGGAATGGCAAACTACATAACGAACGAATATTAGCGTTCCGAAGGACAACGATGTGAAGGCTTTATCTCCATTCGTATCTTAATCTTCCCTGTCCTGTTCATACTGATAGTTCAAGGCTTGACTTTCTTTTCGCTATATGACCGATCACTTTCTTCATTGGTTATTGAAAATCATTCGAGGTATGTAAATTCTTCCTAGGAAGAGTTCATCTTCGAGATGATCAATGCTCTTTTCTTCCAAAGTTTAGTTAGGTTGTTTTAAGAATTAGTCAACTATGTAATTTAGATTTTCATAATTCTTGTTTTTTTTCTATTGATACAAGATGAACTCTTGAACTACTTTTATAGCCTTGACGAGTAACCCGTTGATCTGCGACTAGAACACGCAGAATGAAGTCAGAAACATGGCACTATTTTTATCTACGATATTGTATATTTTAGTGGCGTTAACACCTTATATTTGATAAACGTCAAAAATTCAAAAGTTGCTAATCAAGGAAATAGAGTTTGATACTAACAGTACAACAACAGATCTCTATAGATCTGATACAAGGCGTGCCTGAACTTGTTTCTATTCTGATATTTTGTACCTTGGCTGTGCACGCGATTCGACGGACAAGAACTACAGACTGAAACGCCCTTTTAAAGCACCATAAAGGAATATAACCAAAGAGAAAGGACAGTCGGTCGGCAGATGAAGATGAGATGTAATCTCTAATTTCACTACAATCGCAAGAGCATGTTGTAGCAATATTCAACAAGTTGAAATGCCCATCTCACGCTTTGACGGCTTGCGTATGATGTTGTCCCCAGATTTAGTAACCGATGGTGATGATATGGCTCCAGGAGATCAAAGACTTTGAGAGAAAGCCCGATTCAATACTTGTTTGCTTTAATTAGAGAAAAGCAACGCAAGAAGCATTGACATGGCTGTTCCGTCATTACCAAAGGTCTGGCTGACTCTTGAGAACCATGTTTTGAGAGTTTTCGCACGATCTGGTGACGGAATGGTCGTGGGCTGTGTAGGAAGAACAACAAGCAAAGAAAATGTGCCTCTCTAACAATATACTTTTTGTAAATAGAAAGGTTAACACAAGTGCTTCTCCTTTCTTCGGCTTCGGCTTCTGTCGTCAGAGTATGCCTTTTTTCGTTCTCTTTCTTTTCTAACCGGATCTCCCTCCATGAAAACTGACCAGAAAACAACAGCGTAGCGTATCCAGGTAAATTAACGGCACTGCCACGTTGGTTGCAGGCGGGTGGTCGCAATGTAGCAACGGTGAGAATGCAATGGTCGCTTAACGAGCTGCCACGCCAAGTTTTCTATTGGCCATCGGTCCTCCTATGGAACTACAGTTGTATATCCTAAGACGATGAAGTGATGGCAAAATGTCTCCATAGTTGAATACATGATAGCGTTGTGTATATACATATGTATGCAATATGCATAAAAGATGGCAACGTATTGCATACAGGCTAAAAGTACAGCCCAACGCCTAAATAGCCGTGTGTGCATGAACAGAGTTTATGGTGGCTATGATGGCTGGATATATTATACATGGCTTGTAATATACAAAGTACCATAGTATCTACAACCTACAGATACGAGTCCAGTCCCCGTCTCTTCTCTTTAGTTTCGTTCTCCATGGAAACCGCCAAAAACCTACAACAATAAATGAATAAATGCTCGCTGCACTGCAACCTTACTAGCACAAATGAATGTGACCATACTAGGTTCTCTTTTTTCCGGGTAGGTTTTTTGAGCTTTGTTTTCTTCCAGCGCACTATATGATAATATATTGAAGAATATTCCTGTCTTAAACACCTGTTGAAGGAGAAATAGACAAAAGTAAAAATAAAATGAAACATTTTGGGCTGTTGTCAAGCTTGATCGCCATCACGGGCTCGGAATTAAAGTATAGCATGTCTCGAAACAGCACTTTTTTGTAATAATTATAATATATTTTAACAAAGTTGTTTTTCTTGCTTACCGTCCCTCTTTTACTGAAAGCAGTAAAAACAAAATATAATGGAAGACGGGAACCGTCTGGCCATACAGATATGCACAATCCAGGTACAAAATATCAGTTCTAGACCACCAGAATGCAGGTCCGCGTCCTTGCAGCAGACGAACCGAGTGCAAATCCCAATCACCCATACATTGATAAATGCATGAGAGAAGTTCTGGACTTGGCCTTATGGACAGACAGAGAGTTCATTAACATTCGGAGAAAATACAAAAACAAAAATAAGGATAGCATCAGACTGCAACCCGTCTAGACTGAACTTGGCAACTTTGCTTGCTGATCAGCTCGCTCTGTTCTTCTCTTGCCAGTGATGGTTTCTAGGCACAGAAACAGCGTTGCACTTTGAAGCTCCTATGCTCTTGGGATTAAATCACATCCTTCAGTTGGGTGTACAGAAACCTGGTTTTCCGGTGGATATTCGTTCGGCTGTGGTGATATCGTGCAATGGATACATCATTTCAATGCCCACTAATCTACAGGTCACTGAGACATCTGGCGGCGCCTGTAGACCCTACGGCGGGTGTGGTACCCTACATCCAGCTAGGTATCCAAACAATTAGGGCACCTAACACACCACAAGCTAGTGGTTCTACAGCATTCATTCTCTCTTATCTCATCATCGCCCTGCTTCTGCTTCTTTCGCTCGCTAGCTTTTGTGCCGTCTCGAATAGAGTGGCGACGCTACCCCTTTAATCTCCAGGCTTTCTTTTGTTTTTTTATTCTTTTGTCATTGAAATCCAAGTTCATCCCTTTTGACTATTTTCTTTTCTATTTCTTAGAAAGTCTACCTATTTGTTTGTCATTTCGCCTTCCTTCTTAAGAAAAGAAAAAGAATTAGTATGTATTTACAGGAAAAAGAAAGCCGATCGAAGAATTTGACTAGAAGCTCCAAAGATCTTTTTTCGTATCTTTGTTCCATTGGCCTATTTCGTGGAGGCCAGCTCCGCTTTTTTCCTGTTAATACAATTCTAATCTTCTCTCCTACTAATACGAAATGAATGCCATGCACTCTTTTGGAAATGAAATAAAAATAAAATAACATCGATATGGTTGGAGAATACGAGCAGATTGAGATTCCGAATGTGGTGATACAAACTCAACCGAGATCTTTTGGTTCTTCAGCTTCTTTTCTTCTTAAGAAATACAAACAATAAACAGAGCAGGAAGAAAAAATATATCTGGGCATGCATGATGTCATACATAACCATACATTCCATAGGTTTTGTCTAGATACCGGAACCATAGGAACAAGATATATCGAATCTCGTTCTTTGCCTTGGTTGAGGGGCTCGTGGTTTCTATGCCACAACTACGCGTCGATTTTCCTAGGGCGAATGGAAAATAAACTTGAGATAGTCTGATCTCTCGTTATGTTGGATTACACATTCTAATCAGACTTCATTTTTCAATGCATATCTATTCGAACAACAAGGGTAAAAGCAAAATTGTGAAAATTTGTGCGCTACAACGACATTCTGTAGACCAAACAATAGGGTTAGACTAACCCGCATAAAGCAATAAGGGCCCGAGAGTATTCAAATTTCGCTTCTCTCCAGAAAAAGCCCAACCAAGAACCGCTAGAACCGATAAAACATGGCCTAGGCCACACTGACCAGCTTGATTCAGACCGCACTCCCTCAAAGGACCGCGTAGAAGAACAGAACAGAACAAGAACAGGCCGGCTAGTGGTGGTGGTAGTAGTAGTAGTAGTAGTAGTAGTAGTATTATGCCCTCTTCTGTACCTGTAATTCGAACCCTGGGGGGAAATTTGTCTTCTCTCTTTTTCCAAAATGCTCATCTCTTGTTTATTATTCTAAAATCCTACTAGTGGTCATATACGTTGATGCACGGAAGGGATGGTATCATAGAAGCACAGAGAAGACAGGGCTGACCGTCCGCCTGCTTACTATGAGTTGAGCGCATGAAAGACACAGGATAGGAGATAATTGTAGCGTCATTAGTTCTCCCTCGTCACAGGACAGGATTAGGCTACACGGGAAGCTAACGGTATATCAAATGTGTTTCTAATGAGAAGCCAGGCAGGCTTATCATATAACATGATCATAGATAACAATGACAAGTCTAAATCAACTTGCCTTGTTAAGGCACTAGATGATAAGTTACATAAGAGAGGCTTGGGTAGTTCCCAAATACAGTACATTATATGATACTATAACTATATTGTAGTCTGAGTTTCTAACTCGGTACTAGTTAGCGTCCTGCCGAAGCGGGTAGAAACAAAATATAAAAAAGCCACGAAGCATCACATTCTAGTGACAAGAAGAACCATATAAATTCCGAAACTTTAGTGAGCCATGGTTAGGATGTGTCTAGACTGACTGGGTTGGAAGATATCATGGAAACATGATTATATGTAGAGAAAAAAGAATTAGCTCTATAGCTTCATAAGATTAATATATAAAAAGATAAAAAAAAAAAGATAAAAGAAATCAACCGAAACGCTTAGCTTCAGATCTAGTATGTAGTGGTAAATAAGCTGCATATACAGGTATCAGATATTGCTAGCATCCAAAGATTACACGGTATATTGTTCTCCTTTTTTCTTCTTTTTTTTTCTTCTTCTTATTTTTTCTCGCTTCTTCACGACAACAACAAACAAAACAAGAAAATAAATAGGTGACAGGTAACTGCTCATGGGAAGCTTCTAAATGCCGCTCTTCAACCAAAGAAAAGAGTATCATTCCAATTCAACAGTAGAAAGAAAATAAGGAAGAAAGCAGATATGCTTATCACTTCTCAAACCGATCGGCACAGGGGTGGAGAGAGCTTAAGAAATGAAATAAAGAAGAGAAAAGACAAGATAAGGAAACTTAGCCCTAGCAAGCAAAGAAAAGAGAGAAAGAAAAGGGTACATAGTCCCACATGAATATGATGTACTCTCTATGTAGTCTTCAAAAGCTGTCAGTTGGCAAAATGTTAGGCATATATACATAATTTGCAATGCGAAAGCACTTGTTAAATAAAAACATACATTTATACACTAAAAGGTTTCAAAATGTATTCAAAGACCACAGAAAAGATGCAAGTACGTAACCAAAACCTCCCAAAAGACAAAACTAGAACATCAACACTAGTCTTCCACTGCAGCGCATCCGCTGCCTGCACAATTAGACCAATGGCCCTCTCATCATCTATGTTGCAGATCAGACTTGCTGGGCTGTGCCAGGGCTGTGGACGCTCTTGAGCCTCTATATTTGCCAGCTGGCAGCTTCTGAAAATTGCGTAGGGAGTACATAATCATTTGTGGGGCTAAGTACCTTCGTCCTTTTGATTCTAAATTTTTAATAAGTGATGTTAAATTTCTAATTCCCAAAGAAAAAAAATATCATTCACTAGAACGTAGAACAGGTACTTGCGACAGGGCGAGTTATGATGGTGACGCATGAATGTCGATCATTAACAAAAACTACACATGATATCTTTTATTTAGTGTGCAAAGATAATTTTATAATTTTATCAATTTATTTTAGCTTGTGCGAGCGATAAACGATTGCTGACTGTTTTGTCTAATGATTAAGTCGGGCGAGATCGAATACTGGCTTATCACTTACATGTTCAAATGAAGCCAGAGATTTATAATTATGTGTGTCAGTGTGTCAGTATTGATAAATGTTTAACTGCTACCACAAATATTGGGTGATTTTATTCCACCTGATTCAACTGGGTTGTGTATTGTGGTAGGCGCACTAGATATGCAGTCGATAACAAGTCACGAAGCGACTCGCGAACCAATAATTACAGCATCACAAGTCAGAGTTTGACGCAGTGATCGACATACAAAGCCAGTGTGTTGTTCCTGGACCAACAGGTCTAACGCAGAGTGGCAGTGGGCGCTTATCCATTTGGTTGCTGTACATATCTGTACATACATGCGTAGTACAGTTAATAGAGTATGTATTAGGAACAAAGTATAAAGAGGAACAAACTAGGGGCCTTGCTTTACCATGCTATTTGCTTGTCTATCTTTATTGTGTTTTTGGCCCGGTCGATTAGGCCATGTCGATTGATCTTCTCTTCCATAAAAAGAAACTTTGGAAGACTCAAGCTAAGCTATATTTATGTCAGAGGTTCTACCAGTGTACGACGGATCTCTACTGTATAGGAGGAAATGGAACAGGCAGATCTCTGATCCTGGCTGGAACCAAGGATGAACCCGCGTAACATAGTTGGCTACGGTTGTTACTAGTCGTTCTCGGCCACGGCGACATTTATCTACTCGAAAATCAGAACTAGAAATGATGATGATGATGTCGATAATGATAGCATAAACTTCCTTTTCTGCTCTCTTCGGACCCAGCAGGCAAACAAAGGTCAACCACTGACTTCTCTATGGCCCGATCCAAACGCAGTGATAAGAGCGACCTTGGAGGGAGCACATTGGAAGGCCATTCGTCAGCATATTTTGATTGCATAGTAGAAAACAAAGACCATGTGAGCCCCAAGTGGCCTGAGCTGCCTCAGCGAGAACCAGCCCGAAATTAGCTAGCACTAGCTAGGCCAAAGAACGATCCTAGAAAGCCTGTCTTTTCGGTTGCCCGCGTGCGTAAACAAAACCGTGCGTCCTGGGCAAATAGTATTGGAACAAGAGAGACAGGTAAAGAACGAATTGGAAATGGGAGAGATTCTGTGCGTTTTATGTATTCTGACAGTGCACACCCTACTAGAAAGAAAGAAAGGCACCGACCTTGTAGGTAGCTAATTGATATGAGAACGAGTGATGAAAAGGGAGACGAGGCTCTGAATCTCGTGCTGCTAGGCCTGGACGGGACCAACAACATCTCAAACCTTGATTCTTAACTCAGATGTCAGATTCATATCATCATTTCAAACTTGGGTGTCTAATTGATTAGCCGATTTGAGAAGCAGCCTGACAGTCGATTTGACTGGTTGAGGCACTGTGGCCATAGAAATTGACCAGAGCCAGTCTTTATTTGAGAGCTTATGAACCGTGGAACCTTGAAGGAACCATTAATATTACTTGAATTTCTGTAGAGCGGCTTCTCGAGGTTTTGCTTGACGGCGTCTACCAATGAATTAATTTGATAGCCTGTAAGAACTTTCATATTCTCTTTTGATTGTAAGCTCTGTAAGATAGTGGCTTGAAAGGTCCTGTACGTACAGTGCATAGTAGATTGTAGGTCATTGATATACTAAAACATACCAAAACAATGCTCTAGAATCCCGAGGTGCTCCCGATCTGTACTAGAAGCTCGGTCTATAAGACAAATCCAGGAACAAGCGTGTTTCTGTGCTTGTTCTTTTAGACCGAATTGACTCTTAGCACTATTGCTAGTGGTAAAAGCTTCACAGACCCTGTTCAATTACGTACAGATAGATGCAATACTGACTAGAAAAGTGCTGAGCAAGGCAGGAAAAACACTGACTAGAGTATGACATTGCGGACTAGAGGGCACAGTGTAAACAGCGCACAAGGAGAAAGAGACCCTGGCGGCAAATACATAGAAAGAAAAGAATGATAAAGAACAAGGAAGACCATTTTGACGGCGTCGTAGTCTCCGTGCGTGCTTTTGGCACAGAACACTGTGCACCCCTGGCGTTCTGACGCTCTTACATGTCTTTCAGGTTGATTCTTAACTGACGATGAACAAAACAGAAAATGAATGAATAGTTTCGGATACAGATATAGCTGTAGAGTGATATTTTAGACGCGGCGACATCGACACATAAATTGTTTTTGTGCAGCTACCAGGTGAACGGGCTGGAGTGTGCATTGGTAGCAGCAGAAGCCGATTGGACGTGAGGTATCTATCGTATCTGCATACAATAATAGATCTGGTTGGTTTGTATTATTGTTTACGGGTGGATTTATAGTTAGTTCCCTATGTCTGGGATGCACAGTTTCTGAGCACGTATATTCATCTCGAGATTACTAGAGAGATACATGTATATATGTACAAATGTACATATGATGACAGACTTGTACTCTTCTCCTCCCATGGCTGCATCAATACCGAATAACGTGTAGCGAAAGGCCGCCAAAGACAGAGGGAAATCCTACAATTGAGAGACTGCACAGCCAGGGGCAAAAAGAGAAAGAAAAAAGAAAGACTTCTTAGCACTACACAGTGCTGACACATGCTATACAAGCAACAGGAACAGACCAAGATGCTGCTTAAGCCGGCCTTTTTTCCCCAGTAGAAATTTGTCTCTTCTATGATCTTTTGTGACAAAGATTTGACCCTGCTTCGCCTCGTTTTCTAGTGATAGAAAAGATCCTGTTAATAGCAACGGTCATACAACCAGCTATTATAGTTGTGGTTGTATAGTGCTAAGAAGAGAAAAACAAATACAGAGCCAAAGAGAAGCAAATATCGCAGTTGCGGCAACAATGCTACCCTCTTCCTATTGTTCTTGGTCTTCTTTCGGCCCCTTTCGTCTTGCCTGCCTTTTAGGTGGAGTGGAGCACTGACTACTTTAATAGTTTATGTGTTATTGATTGTTATGTTTTAATATTTTAATCAGCAATATTATTTTTATTTCCCTCTCACACACGCCTCTATTCCTTTTTGCTTGTATGCATTTTCCTAGTATTATCTATACCATTGCTTTCATTTCCAATTCCCGCTCGCTTGGATCATCAGACAGCAAATACTCGGGGGCCCTTTTCTTTTTATTATTTCCTGATTTCTGCATGTTATATATTTATATGTATATGTACATTCTGTCTTGCAAGTTATTGTTGCAGTTTCCATGAGTGAAGTGAAGTGAGCTGTGCTGTTCCCAAAGTCGCAACTGCTTGTACCAGAAGATACAACTAGAACACAGACGCAGTGTGGCACCGCAGCTGCCTTGAACCTTGTATTCCTTACCTTCCTTGCCCAGTCCAGAAGGAAGCCTGCCCCTTCCCTTCCTGATCTTGCTGTGTTCCTTCTGCTTTAGCAAGCGATTCATTCCCTTTTTTATCTTGACATTCCTGCCCTCGTCCTTGTTGCTTCCTCCTCCTTTTTTCTTTTATTTTTCTTCTTTTTTTCTTTCTTTTCCTATCTTTTTTTTCTTCGCCCTTCCTCTCACCGCTGACAAGCTTCACAACAAGCGGCGACGGAGTCTAGCAACTGGACCAGATTCTCGCCTAATCACACGCAGTCGCCCTTATGCAAAGAACAATCAAGAAAATCATTACCATCCATCAATATATTATCCGTTGAAGCCATCCTTCTTGACTTCATCACCAACCCCAAACTCCTCTACTCCCCCATCTGTCGCTCTTTAGTCACTCGTTTTTGCCTTCTTCTCTTCTCTGTTTGTTATTCACTGTCTGGTGCCCGGTTACCACCACAGTCGCTATCTTCACTTCAGCTCTCGCCTGCCGAAGAAAGCCCTTCGATTCGACGCTTGACGCCTACTTCGCCGCTTCTATTGATGCCTTCAGCTGCCATCGCCAACTTGCTTGTGCCTGTTGATTGCAATTAAAACTATTTTGTGTATACGCTCCTACACAGTCGCTCTTTTATTCGTTATTCGTCGTTCTCTGGATTCGCTCCATCACACACTCGTTACCATCAACCTACCAAACTAACAACTACAACTACGCCTGTTCCGGACTCCACCCCGCGGACTTTGTGAGTACTTCCTCTTGTCTCTAACCATAATTAAATCGTGATATTGCCTGCTGTGTTTTGCCTACTTTGCTTGCTTGTGTCCTATTTACTCGCCTATCTAGGCCTCGTCATTTCGCTGTGTGCCTCTACCTAGAGCCAACTGTCCTCGTTATATAGCGCTATAACTATAGGCGATACCCCGGCTGCCACTAGGCCAGGAGACGATCACAATATGGAAGACGATCCCAACTTGGTAACAATGTCCAGCTAACCTTGTCGCTCTACGCGGACAGACACTCGTTGACCCTGTCGTCTCATTCACTCGTTCCATACAACCACACCATACCATACTACCCTGACATTGTTCATATACCAGTGAGTAGCCCGCCGTCCTGTTCTTCGCTGCCCTTTTTCCGCTTTTTATTTTCTGGCTCTACGTTTCTTCGAGAGATCGCCGTCCGTTCGTTTATACACCACACCTCATCGCACCGCTGCCGTGCTTTGTGTTTTTTTTGTACACTTGTGCGCCTGGTTCTAATACTCTCTGCCTCCCTTGCAGCACCAAAACTACCATATACTCTCTTCACCATGCAGATGAAGGCTGTTGTTCTGGGCACTGCCCTGGCCATGGCCTCCACGGCCGCCACGGCCGAACTGCGTCCGCGCTTTTACTTCCCGCGCCATATCAAGCGTAACTTTGTCAACGCCACTTCCACCCAGGTCGAGCTCTTCACCACCGAGCCCACCACCGCCTCAACCATTCTCGACCGTGTCACCTCCATGCGTCACAGTAGCAGCAGCCATCGGGACGAGGAACTGACCACTGTGCCCTTCGTTTACGACGAGTCCACCACTTCACACAGCAGCAGCACTGCCTCCTCCACGCAGACTTCTACCGATACTACCACTGGCGAGAGCACCACAGAGACCCAGAGCTCTGCTTCGTCTTCTGACAGCAGCTCAACAGCATTTGATTCGACTAGCGATTCAACCACTACCGACGATACCTACAGCGACGCTACGACCACCGATTCATCTAGCGATGCTACCGCTACTGAGTCTAGTGATGCTACTACTACCGAGTCCAGCGATACCAGTACTGAGTCAGCGATGCTACTACTACCGAGTCCAGCGATGCTACCACAACCACCGACTCCAGCGATGCTACTGCCACTGATATGACCGCCACCACCACCGAGTCGTCCGAAGACAGCACTATCACTGACAGCTCGTCCACTGAGGAGTCAACCAACTCGGCTGAGACTCCTACTTCCTACCTGACCGTGACTGCCCCCACCACTGTCGTTGTTTCAACCTCCAGCGACGATATCTCTACCGAGACTGAGGTCGGCACTGGCTATAGCTCTGGTATTCCTTCTACCATTGTTACCGCCACCACTGCTGAGAGCACTTCTTCCACGGAGGTTTCCACGGAGGAGGAGGAGACTACTAGCGCCGAGACTACTAGTACTGGCATTCTTCTGGGTCCCTCTGGAGTGATATCGTCAGTCCTGGACGACATCACTTCGACTTCATCTGCTGAGGCTACCGAGACCACCAGCTCTGAGACCGAGACTCTGATCACCAGCGCCATCACTGGTGCCGGTACCGGTATCACTTCTACTGTTGCTGCCACTGCCACTGCCACCTCGACTGATGCTTCTAGCTCGATCGAGACTGAGGCCATCAGCTCCAGCTCTACTGATATCGCCATTGTCATCTCTCCCGAGACTACCGACTCGGCTAGCTCTTCTTCTACTATCGATATCATCTCTAGCATCTCTGAGCTAATCACCAGTGCCGTCCCTACCGGTGCCACTAGCACCAACGTCACCACCGTTGATGCTGAGTTGCCTACTTCCACTGGTACTGCTATTACCACTGGTACTGTTATCACCAGCGGCACTGACATCGCCACTGGTACTGCCATGAGTACTGGCACTGGTACTGCCATAAGCACTGGCACTGCTATCAGCACTGGCACTGGTACTGCTATCAGCTCCAACACCCAGATCACCGTCACTCCTGCCAACCCTACTGCTACTTCTACTTCTGCCTCTATCGAGAGCACCATCACTCCTGATGCTCCCGTCACTGGTATTACTGATGCTAGCGGTACTGCTTCCTCCACTGGTGCTTCCTCGACCCCGACTACCCTGGCCCCCGAGTCCAGTGTCGCTGCTTCGACTACCGATGATTCTACCTCGCTGATTGTTGTCCCTACTGCTGGTAACGGTACTGCTAGCACCACTGGCCCTACTGCTACCAGCGACTATGAGATTTCCGCGACCACCGATGCTGCCACTGGTGTCACCTCTACTGCTGAGGCTGCTACCACCGTTCCCACCACCACTGCTCCTACCACTACCCAGGTTCAGGTCACTTCTCTGGGAGTTGTGTCCTACGTCACCAATACTGACAACTGGCTGGGTACCCAGCTAGTCCAGGACACCGCCACACCCACTGTTAACAGTGAGATGGCTACTGCTACTACTGCTGAGGCCATGCCTTCGGACATGCCTTCAAGCATTGACAGCGGTAACGATGAGACCCAGCCTGATGGCACCACTCTCATCCGCCTGTGCTTCGACTACACTCTGCGCTACGAGTTCGTCAGCCTGAACTACACCTCGGCTCAGCAGATCTTCGCCAACCTGCCCAGTGTTATTGCTTATGGTGAGAATATCGACGAGTCTGAGGTTGACGTCACTAGCCTGGTTCCCCTGCAGACCAAGAACAGCCTCGGCTACATCACCACCTGCGCTCATATATACGTTCCGTCGCTCGTTGTTGCTCAGCTGGCTCTTGATGTCCCTCTGGCCAGCTCCAAGATATACTCGAACCCCAGCACGATCCCTTCGCAGCTGGCCGATGCCATCAACAGCTCGATCGACATCTACATTAGCGATGATGAGACTGCCACTGATGGTTCGTACTCGGATGGTACCAGCTCTAGCAGCTCTTCAAGTAGCTCTGGCTCTTCCGGCGGTTCGTCGGGCGACAGCAGCGGCTTATTTGGCAGCAGCTCGAGCTCCAGCTCTCAGTCGTCCAAGCAGAAGGGTGCTACTGTCGGTATTGCCGTCGGTGCCGTATTTGTTGCTGCTGGCTACGGAGCTGCCATGTTCATTGTTGCCCGCCGCTACAAGAGCAAAAAGCAGACTCACCGCCGCTCTTCGTCCATCTCCAACAACTCATCGGAGATGTACCAGGACGGCCCTGCGCCTGCCATGATGGGTGGTGCGCTCATGAGCCGCGAATTCTCTTCGTATGGCGCTGCTCCTAATGGCCGGGAAAGCCACGGCTCTGGCCGCAGTGCTGGCCAGTCGGTACGCACAGCGGGTATCTCCCCTCCCGTCGCTGCTGAGAACTCTCTGGCTGGAACTAATTGTGTCTGGCCACAGTTGTTCTTAGCCTGTCAAATGACTTGGCCTGTCGCAAATCTAGTGAACGGCCACTAACAAAGCTGTGAACCGAACCTCTTGTTTTTTCTATTATTATTATTATTGGAGAGGAAGAAACTGCTTGGTCTTTACTGATTTGGTTTCTTTTTTGATCTGATTTGGACGATTCCTTTTTTTATTTTTTATATCTTGGTTACATTCATTTCTCAAAACTTCACATTTATTCTCTATGTATATGTCTTCTATTTAGCGGCATATTTTTTTTTCTTGTTTACTACTATCACTTATTTTACTTTACTTTCTTATTATCATGATCTAAGGAGAAACAAAAACAACGACAGCCATTTCATTTATCATCCAATTCCTTCTGTTTTATTCATCATACATTTTCCACTTCAAGTTAACAATTTAATTCCACATGCATGTGACTACAAACTGTATGTCCTCGCGAGTGCTGCCGTGTGTTTTATCTTGTTAGGTTACAAGAATAAAGATGTGATGATATTACCGGCTACACCTCTCAAAAACAAAGTCTTCTCACCTCTTTATAGTTCCGCCCCTCATTCTTTATCCTCTTTTCCTTTATTACCTATCTCTCTCTCTCTCTACTTTTTATCATTCCTCTTGATCACATCTATACATATTCATAACATATACATACAGCGAACGAAACGCAACACAGAATTTTCTTATGTCTTTCTTTCACTATAAGACCATACTTGGTATCGACGCATCTACTTTTGGTGTTTTCTGTTTCCTTTGTTTTGGTTCATATTGAGAAGGAGGATGCCATATATATCCTTGTCATGTCGTTTGATCTCATCTGTATACTGTCATCAACGGGAATAATATCTCCATCTTCTAAGACTTTTTTTTTTGGGGGGGCGGGGGTAAGGCTGATTGGAAGGAGAATACTGGAATCTTGACATGATTGCTTATTTTTTTTCTCTTCGTCCTGATTCTGGTAGTAGTTGGTTTTATCTTGATTGAGTGAGTCTATGGATCATAGATTTCATTATCTGGGTTTTATTTTATATCTGGTGACGGGCTAGTTGGTTTTATTTATGGGGTGGCATGATTTCACTGTACTGTTTCCTTTCTGTTTTTGCTCACTCAATCATCTGCCCAGAGTTGGTTGATGTTCTATCTCGACGTATCACTTTTTCTTTTTTACGGATTTTTTTTTCTTTTCAAAATACCCCCTTTTGGCAGCTCGGATGACTATGAAGTCAAAAGCAATTGGCTTTTTTTCTTTCTTTTCTTACCCTTCGCTTTGCATTTTTCACACCTTTTTTCTTTCTTTCTTTTCTTCGAGACTTTTTGCATATATTCTTGTTACATTTGTACATCAATATTTGTTAGATCCTCGAAGGCCCTTTTTAGATGAATTAAAATTTTGTCTTTCTATACAATGTTCCATTTATATTTGCAACTGTTTGTACTCGTTTCTTACTCTGTTTACCGAATAAAACAATTCACAATAAGATGTTGTCTCCATCTATATGTATAAAAGCCCTGTGATTTATAGCGTTTTATTATTGATACCTATGTTCTGATAGGAAGTTGTATACTTTTTTTCTTTTTATAGCTGGTGTGATTTTGGTGATGGGTGCGTTTTTTTTTTGTAATATACAACCTAAGGTTTAGGGAATTGAAAATTCAAGGTAACAAATATGTAAATGTAAATCGTCATGATCGTCAGTATATTTTGTACATTTCACGGCATGTCGTCAAGAATGTGGTCACGTGATACACTATCTTTAGTTCGGATGGATGTCTTCTGAGACTTAAGGATGTCAAGATGTCAGGTTTCACAGATATTATCACGTTCATCGAAGATATAAGCAATAGCGTTTCTGGGACCATTTTTATAAAGAAATTACAATTTGAAACTAGCATCTTTTTGTTTGACACGTTGACGAGGTTTCTTTTAGTTCAATGGAATATTCGCTAAGATAAGAAACTTAGTTTAAAAGATTTCCTTGAAAAGCGGCAGTTTCCGCTTATGGATTTAACAAAGAAGCTTTATGGAGACTAAATTTGAATAACAACAACTCAAGTTTCTTTGTCATTGTCTTTTTGCCGCCTCTGGCTTTAAGCATTCGCAAGACATACTTTACATGAGGCTTTGATTTCTTTAACGTGTTCTTCAAACTCTACAATGTTCTTTGTTGACCATGCCAATGATTTGACGATTTCTACGATGAACAATGAAGAAGGGGGGCATAGCAAACGGTGCCTCTATTAGAATTGATCTTTGAGGGTTGAGCCGCTACGTGTTGGAGAACAAAGACCATGAGAGCGAGATTTGGGTATAAATACGCTTGTCTTCTGACCAAAGTAGTATCTCTTTCCGTTTGCCATATCCATTCTCATTCTCATCATCACATCTTCATCTAACTCATCCTCAAAACCATCTTCTCGATTTGTTCTAGTTTCTCCTGGCGAGTGACTTTTAGTGACTTTTAGTGATTATTCTTGCATACATTGCCACCCACTACTGATTCTAGAACATCTCTCGATTTCAGGTACGTTTTCGGACTCTTCTACTCAAGTTGAACCAGCTTACTTTAGTCACGTTAACTTGATCATTTTCCCTTTTTTCAAAGTTACCAAATACACCTCATTTGGAGCAGTTCCATTGCAGATATACCATATATATCTATCTAATCATTCGGCCCAAGTTCTGTTGATTTTCAATATGTCTGTTCCCAGCATCGAGTCTTACCGCGAAGCTCTTGTGCTCCGCCGCAGAGATTCTTTCTTGACCGCCGACGACCGCGCCCGGATCGATGAGATGTGCGCCATCCTCGATACTGTCTGTGGTGCCGCCGCCGCTGCTAACCTTGATACTAGTGCCGATGCTTCCGATACCGCTAGCGTTGACTCGGAGTCGATCTATTCCCAGGACAACAGCTCTGTCGACGGCTTTCCCACTGACCTGTCCCCCGCGCCTCCCGTTGGTATCCAAGTCCGTAACTCTCTATATGATGCCCCCATCAAAGGCCTCCGTCGTGAATCGCGCCGTACACTGGTTTTCGAAGACGCCGTTTCTATCATTTCTACAGAGCAGATGGCCATCGAAGCCGCTATATCTGCTACTCATGATATCAACAGCGCACCTTTTGCTACGCAACTCGGCAACTTACAGCGCATTCTTGACGAAACTTACAAGAATATCTCCGTTTCTACCTTTTACATCGCTGAGGAAGATGAGAACAAGGAAGTCCAAGATAAGATCCATCCCACTTCGACCAGCGACTCTAAGCGTACTCGGGCCATCTCGTTCGCCCCTCTACCTGCCAAAGAGTGTGTTGCCACCAAGAGCGCGATCAAGCACGAACACGGAGTGTTGAAGTTGTTCAACTGCCTATCAACCGGCTACCATAGTATTCTCGGCCATGCAAACAAGACGGGTGATAAGAACGAATACGCCCGTGTTCGTAAGCAGATGAAGCGCAACAATAGCAAGATCGTCAAGATCCTTCGCCGCATCTCCAATGAGTAAGTATCTATGAGGCAAGAAGACTTGTCAAGTCTTGTCTCTACAATTGCTTGAGTGTTTATTTTCCCACTGCGGCTGGCCGCATATAGTTTTTGTTTTTGCTTTCTTGATTTGATTTTCATTTTTGTCATATTTCTGCATCTGATTTACTAGCTTAACATTAAATATCATCTTTGTAACTTTGACTTATTAACTGTGCCTTAACCATAAGATGAATGTGTAGTACATGACGTAATTAATTTTCTAGTTCTAGTAACACCCTCAATAAGCCACATTGTAGGAACTCTGGCCATGTTTGACATTCTATGCTTCTACATTTCTATCGCCACGTCGGAACGCCCGCTGGATAGTCCTTTGGACCGCTTTCGCCCATGAATTTAGCCATACCGTACGGTAACTGCGGCGGGCCATCAACGACGCCATCTGGGCCGACAGCAGCCACTACGCCCATTTTCTTCTTAGCCTCGTGATAATCACGCAATTTACCCAGAGCGAACTTGCTAACCTTTCTCTTATCATCAGGATAGCGAAGCATGGGCACTTGAACGATAGCTTCGAAGATAGCACGGACTTTATGAGGCGACATAGACTGGCGCTTGGCAATGAGTTCCAGCGGCATAGTCTCGATGATAGAGTCGAGGATATCAATGATGACGTGTTTGACAAATGGCGTTTCTGCAGACGGTCTTGGAACTGCCGAAACAGCGAGGGAGGATGATGAAAAAGGAGATGTTGTCATAAAGGAAGAGGTAGAGGAAAGAAGCTGGAGGTCGTTGGAGACGGGCAATGGTTGCTGTTGGAACAGAACTTGCTGTTGAGATGCCGGCTGTGGTTTACGGAACTGCATGTTGGCAATGTCGGGGTTGGATCCGTTGAGATGTGCAGCTTGTGCAAGAGCGAACTGGCGGACACCTTGGGCACCGGCCAGTTGAATTTGAGAGGGATGGTGTTGTTGCTGTTGTTGAGGAATGGATATACCAGATGAGTCATGGCTTTCCGCAGGCAAGGCATGCTGACGGCCAGGAATATGACTATTATGCTGTGTAGTTTGAGTCGTCCCTATAGTTGTTTCTATGTATTAGTATGGGGTTGTTAACAAAGATGTGATTTTACTAGTGACTGTATATGTATACCTGCGGAACGGTTGCTGAGGGCTTGGATTCGCTGTATAGTCTGTTGATCTAGAATCGCCGACGGTGCAATTCCAAGTTCCTGACACGAAAGCACGAGTTGACGTACAGACGGGTCTAGCAACGACAAATCGAGTCCCGAGTCAACGGTCACTATATCCTGGTGTTGTTGCTGTTGTGAAGGCGGCAGAGGCGCTGGCTCAGTTGGAAAGAGCTGTGGACAGAGGATTTTCAAGGCGTCTAGTTGAGCATCTGAGAGCCCAGTGGTGCCAGATGCCAATCCAAACAATGCCTGAAGGCCAGCCGGCTGAGGAGGAGGCAAAGGCGATTGGGCGTCGTTAGCCTGGTTGTTAGGCTGCGACTGGAACGAAGAACTGGGAACTTGACGTGGTGAGATAGACTCTGGAGAAGAGATAGCTCCAGACTTTTCAGTTTCCTGCCGACTACCCACTGCTGATTTATTAGCTGCCTCGAAAACTGAAGTCCAGAGTGGATGGTTTGCTAGCTCGGGGTTCAAAGCTAGTAAAGCGGAAGTCATGCGTGTCTGGAGCGGATTGTCAGCCGGTGGAAGAGCACCAGGAATATTAGTCTTAGTGCGCTTTGCTCCCGGTTGAACCGGCCGGCTTTGTGGTTCAATAGTAGCCATTTCATCTTCCTGGAATAATCGCTTAGTTGCCGCACGAGAGGCTGTGGTGTCTGAATCTGACTGTTGCTGGGCTGGTAATGGCTGAGAACTAGGTATTGGTACTTCGGCTGTCGGAGCCTTGTTAGCCATAGTAGAAGATGAGACCGCTGTACTATGAACAGAGCTGGCTTGACTTGCTGTTAAGCTTCCCGACGGTCCTTGCGATCTGAAGACATCGTTAGTCAGAGTTTGGGGCATCTGATATGCCGTTGCCATATTGAACGGGAAGGCCTGTGGATATCCCTGTGGCGCAAAGCCTGGCATGAAGCCCTGTGAAAGTGCCGAAAATGACGGCTGTTGCATTATATGCGGAAATCCATAGAACATGTTGGGATTGATCATGCGTTGATATGCTGCCATCTGGGCCATATTCTGCACTATTTGATCGCTTTTGGAAGTTGGGACTGATGGAATCAGACTTGAACTTGAAACTGAACCAGTAGACGCTACTACTGTAGAAGAGTCTGGATGTTGAAGAGGCATTGATGGTTTATCTGCCATAGTAGGATCTGTTCTTGAGCTGGGCGCAGTGTCTGGAGGTATACTATTGGGAGCAGGTGTGACTTTGGGCTCTTCAAAAGCCACCTGAAGCTGTTTCTGACTTTTATTGGGCAACGAACTAGAGTTACTTATGTCGGTAATAGACTCTACTTGTGATGTATTCTGGGTTGCGTGAAGCTGAGAATCTCTAGACTGGAACGAGTCATCAGACTGCGCAACCCTTGGGCCACTGGTAAACATCTGAGCCAAAGGGGCTGTGGCAACAGACGTATCTAAAGCGATGCCACTACTTTCTTCTAGTCGCGAGCTGCTTGAGTCTGACTGTGGAGGCTCCGAAGAAGATGATGGCACTGTCTGTAAAGAACTTGGATTTAACTGGCTGTGATTGCTAGGATCTTGAAGCCGAGGAGAAACGGTGGAGGAGTTACATTCTCGCGGCAAAGAAGCGGTTGTCCGCTGGAGATCTTGAGCATTCTCACTGTTAGATGCCATATCAAAAGAAGGCATCACAATGTTCTTAGCTGGCGGAGGTTCAAGGTCACGCATCGAGCGGCTAAAGGGTACTATCTGCGGCAAAGAAGGAAGTGAATGACTAGTAGTTTCAACAGCGGCAGTAGAATTTCCCGAGGAGAAGCTGTTTCCAAAGCTGCTGTGTTGCTTCTGTCGAGGAGAGGTGGTCATGTAGAAGGAAAGCTGAGCAATAGATGGTAATGAAACAAGATGCGGAACTCGATACGAATCTGGAGCTTGAGCTGACGGTAGATCTAAGTTGAAAGTTGAAGGTTCGAGAATCTGAGGAACGGAGTTGGTATCACAAGATGAAGTTTCTGGACATTCTGGATTGTTGCTCATGGTTGTGATCGGCATAATGAGTAGTATGGTTGATAATTGAGAAGGAGAAATGGGTATCATGGGCTTTATTATTTATAAACCTGAAGAGTGATCCATTTTCCTTCAATTATGAAATAAGAACTATATTTCACTTAGACTGTTAACCTCTAGCCTATTTAGGCTACCTACTTTTAATTTATATCTAAAGGAAGCCTATAAGGCAACTTACATCAAGATACTGTTATTAGGGTTTGCATTTAGTACTTGAAAAGTGGATCTGAGTATACCTAGTATTGGTGCAAATATGTACTATAGCAGCCCCTCTATCCAAGCTGGGAAGCTTGCAGCAGCAATGACAAAAACTCCGGGAAGAGCAACTACTTGTGTAGGCTCTCAGTTTGCTTCTTCTTAGGCAACAACCAACAAACGACACTTTTAGATACGTTGTGTAGCCCGAAAATTTCCCTTCGTTTCTTTTTTCTTTCACTTCCTTTTCTTTCCACAACATCATCTAAAATTGCCGTCTTTTTCATCAATAACAGTTGTCCATTTTTGCCTTTTTCCTCATCGGCATAATGAGTGCCGCATCGCTTGTTTCCACCCAAAAGTCCACGGACTTACAGCCATCACTTCACCCGGTAGTTTTACTTAGCATCTCCGATCATATCGCACGACACGCTTTGCGGGATGGGCCAAAACTGCCACTAGTTGGCCTGCTGATTGGGTTTCAAGATGGTAGAAAAGTGACCATTAGCCGCACGTTCGATATTAGCGTTCGCGAGAATCCCGACCGACCGGGCGAGTGCATTGTTGATCACGAAGTGCTTTCATTTGGTGACCAGATACGTAGGGCTGCCTATCTCTAATAAGCACTATATTCTAGATCTGCTACAGACTTGCTAACTTACCCATAGAAAGCCATACTCAGGTCGTCGGTTACTACACCATCCTTCCACGCTCCGGGCCCGACAGCCGCATCCTGGACTTGCACGAGAAGCTATGCCGTACCTTCTTAGACCGTGATCTCGTGCTCCTTGCGTTCCACCCCGATGATACTATCAGCACCATTTCTGCTGGTGCCTCACTACCAATCACCATATATGAGAGTCGCCTGGTGACTAACTTGACAAGTACAGCTGGTACTGGTGATGATAAGCCGATGTCTGGGACCGATGACGAAGTTGTGGATACTGTAGCAGCAACAGCAGCTTCTGCGACCGCCTGTGCGATGCAACGCCAGTTCCTAGAAATCTCGCACTTTTCCGTAGCCACTGATGATGCCGAGATGATCAGCATGGACTTCGTCGCCAGCGGCGGTGGCAACGCCAAGGCTGTCTCAAATACCGACGATAGCGTCTCTAGACAAGAGCCGGATGTAAAGGGAAAAGGTGTTGTTACATCAGGCAAAACAAGCACAAGTGCAAACATCGAGTTGACTCGTGATGAGGAAGATCAGATCGCTGCCCTCAAGACGAAAGCAAATGCCGTACGCATGCTCCACGCCCGCATCAACCTGATTGTCTCATATCTTTCAGCCCTGCCGCCATCCTTTGTTCTAGCAGACCCACCAGCCCCTATACAACACCAGGAAGGCGCCGAAATACAGCCTGATTATAGCATTCTACGTCAAATCCAGGCTGCTGTGATCCGTCTAGGGCTCGTTGTTCCGTACGATGTCGACGCATTCAATGCTGAGTTGGAGGCCGAGGAAAATTCCGTGGCGACTATTACACTAATCAACGAGGCTATCCAGGCCGCGTACGAAGGCCGTCTGGCGAACCGCAAGTTCATTGCTTCAGATTTCAACTCGCCAGCTGCGACATTGCGTTCGCATCGGAACATGAAGAATGCTATAGGCCGACAGCAAGCACAACAAGATTCCCAACAAGGACAGCAAAAGCGACAGCAAAAACAACAGCAGCAGTCTGCACTTTCTGCATCGCTGCTAGCATAATAACAGTGACCAAAATCAACAAATAATGAAGATCTTGGCATATACTACGAAGAACATGATTTTTTGATATGGAGGAGTTTGGGTGTGCTTTTTTCCCTTAAGTTTTAAACGGGCTTTCCTTTGTTTTTTCTCAGAGATAATATAGTTGATTATTGTATATTGAACTTCGTGTGATAAAGAAAAAGAGATGAGTTATTTCACACTATTCGTTCCCTTATAGCTTAGAACATGTTGAATTGTCATTGTTGAAGATACCTGAAATAAAGGGAATAAATAGAAAGTTTAAGAGCGTCGTAGAAGAGGGAGGACTTGAAAATAATAATAGAAAAGAGTACATGAGACCCAAGAAGCCCGAAACTAGGAAAATAAATGAATGTCATAAGAAAATACAAGAAGCTCGCATATAATCTTCAAAAATTAATAAACAGAAAAAAGAAACATATCTTTCTTTTGTTTTTTTTTTTCCTTTTTCTTTGTTTTAAAAAGTGCTCGCTGCCAACCTACTCGCTGCATTTCGTGCATCCAGTCGATCATCATCATCATCACCGCCGCCCAATGGTCCACCACCGATGATATCGCCACCGGTTTCTGGCGTCTCATCTTCTGCGATGCCGCCACTGCCGGGGATACCAGCGATGATACCAGATGCGACGCCGCTACCTAAAGATCCACTCATGCTACGCATGCCGGCGTCAGAGCGGCGCGGGATACCACTCCACGCATCACCCTTGGGGCCTTGAGACGAGCCGGGCCCGGTGCGGCGAACAGGTGGATGGCTTTCGCGGCCAAGACGACTTAGGCCACCGGAGGAGTCGATGCTACGTATATCTGGTCGCACACTCTCGAGCATGGCGAGCATACGACGCTCGGCTTCGATTTCGCGAAGTGTGAACTCGCGGATGCTCATGCGAAGGTCGGCTGCGGTGCGCACAAACCACTTGCGCTGCTCATGGACTAGGTTTTGCGTCACACGCGTCGTCTTTTGGTACAGATTCTTCTCGTTGTTGCGCGCTTCATCGAGCGACACTATGGCCTCATCAACCTTCTCGCGGCGCACGCTGGAGCTGGCCTTGAGGCGATCTGCTGCTGCCAGACGGCCGCGTGTCTGTTCTTGGGCTTGTAGGAACTCCCGAATCAGGATCTGGCGATTGGTTAGGGTCTCCTTCACAATGCACGAGTCTTGGGAGTGGTATTGGAATGGATCGCCCAAGGTCGTAGCCTCAGCGGTGGCTTGTGCTGCATGGCAATCTCCAACAGCCTGTATGATCTTGCCGAGCTTGCGATAGGCGTTGGCAAGACCTGCGTGAGGTTCCTGGACGTTCATGGCACCAATCTTGACACCAAAGTCGGACTCGGCCAAACCAAGACCTGCAGATAGTATTGTGTTAGTAGCCATTGACTATGATTTATGAATGGACAAAACTCCGACGTACCTCGTCTCGCTTTCACGAGCTTATCGACCTTATGGCCGGCATCCATCGTACCAAGATAAAACAACTTAACAACGGGACGAGCATATGAGAGTTCGGGCGTATCATCCGGCGGCGGCGCAAATTGCTTCAGGATCTTGCGGCGTACGCCTGTTGCCGGCTGCTTCATACGCACCATGGGGCTGTATCCAAAATCGCTTTCTACAAAAAGCACCATCTCGTCGTCGCGCATCAGCACCTCGTTGCTGCACACCACGTTGAACCAGCGTTGCATAAGGGCCTTGACGCGGCTCTCATCTTCGCCCGTGCCGGCTCCGGCTGAGGTGCAAGCCGGCGGTACAGCAGGAACTAGGGCATCAGGGTTAGCGGAGATCAGGTGCTCGGCGAGCTTGACGAATTCCGAGTGCAGACGGCGGACATCTCGGTATTGTGTAGTGCGGTAGCGCGGAAGGTTAGTCTAAATAGAAACAAGAGAATAAGTTAGTATTAGCCGAAGCAACTGATGTAACTTATATGCACGCAGGGATGGGCCAATGAGTACGTACGTGGACATCGAATCTCAAGATAGGGTCCTTTTTGCCGGGCCGCTCCAGGCCACTAATCTTAGCCGTCAATCGGGACTGTGGCACCTGTTGCGACCGGCGGTTCTGATTTTCTGATTGCGACTGACCCTGTCTACCCGAGCCTTCGGCAGCTGCGCGTTGTTGCGCCTGAGACTTAATCGGCGTTTCGGGCGGCTGATCATAGATCGAGCCACCGCCCAGTTGCGGCGAAGACTCCGAGGCAGCGACTGGCGAGGTCACCTGATGTGGCTGGTCTGAAGCGGTGATTGAGGCAAAGGTAGGAGAAGTTATGCCAGAAGATGTCGTTGTCGCTTGGCTCTGTGACCCCGCGGTTCCGGGCCGTTGGAAGGCATTGTGCTCGAGATCATCGATGCCACCGTTACCGCTACTTCCAAAATCGCCGCCATCAGTGTCCCGCGCGGCATCGTAGCGGAAAACATCTTCCGAGGAACTAGCAAAAACAGCCGTGCGGGGCGAGTCGTCGGCATTAGCCCAGGGCGAGGCGCCAGCCGGGTTGTCGGGATCGTGTATGGAGGCGCTATAGTCCATGATAGCAAACTATAATCAGATATAGGAGAGAAACGACTCTGGGAGGCGACAAGCTCGTTTGTTGGTGCGTTCGGTCGAGAAGCTGCCAGGGGATATTTCAGGACGTTGTGTGAAGTCGAAAGAGGGATTCTATCTGAGTAACTAAACTAAGCAAGCTTAGAAGCGAATCACAGCACAAGGCAGCAGGAATCAAGTCGATAGATGGTAAACAAGAAACACTTATTCGTATATGTAGTCAATTGCAATGGGCCCGAAAATAACAGCCAATTCAGAGAGACTAGGAGAAACAAGGCAAGTAAGAGGTTCAAGCTATAAAGATGGGCTTGAACACAATGATCTAAGCTAAGAATCTACGTCCAGTTCTCAAGCAAGCTCTGTTGTTGGCATTAGGTGATCCCCAAGTTGGATGTTGTTGCTAAAATGCAGTCTAGAATATTACTTGTGCTAACTATTTAGTGGAGCTTATCCTAGATCTGCTTCTCAACTATATTTGATTGGCTCGTGATAATAGGCCCGTCGTCATCGTATGCAGTTAAGCTCTCACAAAGCTTTAACCATAGCTTCAATATTCTGTAAACAAGACAGGCCACAACCGGGAAGAGACAGCCCAAGGTAAAACTTTAGCAAAATCTATGTAAAGGCGCATGAAACCCCAAGAACAAATATTAAAAAACGAAATAAGGAACATGGTCGGCCTCATTTAATCATATTTTCACGGGTTGAGGAAGTCTAGCGACCGCTACTGCTTATATCTTGTACTCTTCCTACTTCTCTTCCATTTGAAGGTAGGTGACTCTGAAGTGGAGACTAATATGATGGTAGTCGTTGGTTTCAGTTGTACATGTATGTATATTGCCTCTTTTACAAGGTAGCCAGCATTCATATATTCACGACTTTGAATCATTTCTCTGAGTACTGTTCTAGATATATATTCATTAGGCAGGGCCAATCAAGAGTTGTTCCTAACTATGAAAAATTGAATTTTGAGAACGACCTCGAAGATCTACATAGATACGTTAAAGTTGGGCTCAGTCTGCAATGGAATACAGTTCGAGAAAGTATTGAAAGACAGATTTACTTTATCCGTGAAGAAAACCTCAAGCTATGAAATTTTACATCATATTTTCTATTTTTCTCACATGTAACGGCCCCTCAGAAAGAACACCTAAAGGAAAGTGTTGCCCTAGGCACATTGAACCTATGGGCTAAAAAGGAACTTTGGTCTCGATACCTTTTCATTGTTTTTGTTTCTATATTACATCTCTAAAAAGAGTACGAGCTACTGCAGTTAATAAATCATCCATACTGCAAAAAACCCCGCTAAGCAAGAATCAGTGAATGGTAGACGCGACAAAAAAAGATATATATAGCAGAACAAAACGCTGTCTACTACACAAGGATGAACTATAAAAGGGAAGAATAGAGGGGGGAGCATACATATAGCAACAAATATATGGCAAGATCCAGAAACTAGCAGAGAAATGAAGCGTCTTAAACGCCCCGTTTGGAGAGAAAGCCGCAACCAGGAAAGATGGAAAATAACACCTACCAACCAACCAGAAAAGATATCACGAGAAGAGAAACAGATATTAGAGTACACAAAGTAAAGGGGGAGATAGAAGAGAAAGCAGTGGCCTTGCTTGTGATGTGAACATAACAACAGTCCAACATCGTCTAGCAAGTCCATACTCCGACAATACCATCTCTCCGACCCTCTACTAGATAACCATCCTTGACACGCACGCGCTCAACAGCGGCTGGCTGCTTGCCATCCTCGGCGGCAGTGACTCCAGCACCGCAGTCCCACTGGCGGCCCTCAACCTTATCGTACACCTTGACAACATCCTCGCCAGCAGCACTAACGATTCTGCGGGCGTCAAACATCATACTGGTAATGGGATTGTCGTAGGCAAAGGCATCGTGGATGGCGCCGGTACGCAAGTCCCATATCTAAGATAAGAGTTGTATGTTAGCACGTGTACACTAGAAATATGGCGTTAAATGAAGTCTGGGTGTCTATCAAAAACTTACCCGGATGCTGCGGTCCATGCTACCCGTCACCAAATGGACGTCGTCGAACTGTAAACACGTTACCGCTCCCGTATGGCCAACCAAGCTACGATGCACTTGGCCACTACGTAAATCCCACAATCTAACCATGCCATCAGCGGTTCCACAAGCCAGAGCAGACTCAAATACCTGTAAAGCGCCTACGAAATCGGCACGTTCGCTAGTCGTACGGCCAGTTTGTCTCCAGCCGCCCTCGGAGCCTAGACTGGCAGAAGCCTGTGCGGCAGCCCACATGACATCAAGTGTCTGAACACAACGACCCTTTTCAAGATCCCAATGGCGGATAGTTTTGTCTGCGGAGCCAGAGACAAGAACGTCTCCACGGAAGTGCAAGGCTGTGATTTCATCAACATGTGATTCAAGGGTATACAGTGGGCAGTCAGCCATGCTACCCTCTGGGGGATCTACGGGCTCGTCATCGGGATTCTCAAAAGCAATGCCGTCATCGTCATCATCGCGGCCAAAATGGCTGCCTTGTGGGTCGTAGTGCGCTTTGCTAAGATCCCACAAACGGATAGTAGCATCCATAGAGCCAGTAGCCAGAATGTTGTCTTCAACCTGCAGCGTACGTACGGAGGCAGTGTGGCCATCCAGGACACCAATACATCTACCGGCATTCAGATCCCACACCTTGAGTGAGTCGTCCATAGCCGATGTCACCATGAGCCCGAAGGGAGTATCAAAGTCAATAGCAGTGATAGTATCCTGATGGGCACGGATCTCTTTGATGTTGGAGCCGGTCTCGAAATATTCGTGGAGGACAGGCATTGATTTCCGGCGCACTGTCCGCGGCTTCTTAGACCGAGAGGTTGTGGAGGCGCCAGAAGAGTGCGGTAGCTTTTCGTAGACCGACTTAGACATAAAGCCAGAAGACACCGATTCGTCGTCAGACCCTACAAGGTCGCGTTCAGATCGGGTGGGAGAGTTGGCACGCTCGAGAGCAGCTTGATCAACTAACTCTTGTGTGAGATCTATTCTCGTCTCGATATCCATAACTACAATTGATAGCACAGACAAGGATTAGTGACAGCTCAAATTGTAAAAGAGATAGGTAAAAAAAATTGTGACATGTGAAGAGGGACTGTGCCCTGCATGTGAGTATCATATGTGAGAAGGGAAGGGAACTGGAACGTTTTCAAGATACAATGGAAACTCACTATCGTGCTCGAGAAGCTGCTCGTCCTGCTCCAGAGAAGCTAGACGCTCCATTAGTATCCGGCGCATGCCGGCCAGATTGGCAATCTTGTTGTCGATTTCGCGGATTTCACACGTGGCCATGTTCTTGCGCACGCTCATCATCTCGAGGTCGTGCATCATAGACGCCTTGTCCCGCTTCATGCCGTGCAGGGCCTGTGGTGTTGGCTGGCCCGATGAAGCATCTTCGAGCATTTTGCGCGTGCGGTCAGCACGCCCCCGGCGGAGGATCTGGTGGCCCTCACCGTTCTCAGCCATGTCTGGGTGACTAGCTTGGAAGCCCTGGAACAAAGAGTATGTATTATTGACAGCGGGGATATTCTCTAGCATGTCATCGGAAAGCGTAGTCAGGGCACGGTGCTGAATCTCTTTTCGGGAGAACTTGCTGCGGACCATATCGGTAGGTGTTGTGCGGGCCAGGGCAAACACACCGCGCTGAATTGCGGGCTTGGCGAGCTGCTTGTGGACTTCGGTCATGGCGATGCGGTAGTGCGAATTGATAGTCGGGGACGTATCCCCGCCGTTGACGAGGTTGGTGCTCATGAGATGACTGGCGGTGGACGAGACTTTTCGACTGAAGCTTTCTAAGCTACGCGTCTAGATAGCAGGGTAAGTGTTAGCATCGGGATAGTGTCCAAGACAAGGCATATGCAAACAACTAGATGCTTGAAGCGGGCGATTTCTCGATCTGAATCTGGAGCCAGCTATTCTGTTACATCACGAGGCTGTGAGGCTGAGATCTGAGATAAGCCTGGTTCCAGATCCAAGTCCCATGTCTAGCAGGTGTTCGGTAATGTTGGGACCCCTAGCAATACAAGCCATGGCAGACCGACAGACAAGACAAGATAGGACAAGGCAGGACATGAACCGGAGGCGAATCAGAAGAGTTATTAGAAGAAGCAAGCCATGCAGGCGCAATGACCACAAGCGATGACGGCGGCTATAGATGGGGTACAATAGCATTTTGCAGTTTGCCGACGGAAGCCGGGACGCGCGCCGCAGACGAAGGAGTAATTGAAACAAGCAATTGGAACGAGCAACTAAAACGAGCAATTGGGCACACATACCGAGATAAGAGGAGCATCGTCGTCGGCAACGTCATCGGAGAGCCCATTGAAAGGCGACTCCGACATGGAGGGCAGCAGACGTAGCTCGGGGCGATCTCAACCTCACAATAGAAGGCGGCGTGGCTCGGGTTCGGATCAGGTTGGCTGCGGCCTATACGGTGAGAGTAGATCACACCCTTCTCAGTCTCGAAAACAGAAAAGAAGCGCTGTCAGGGTTCCTGCTTGCTTGCTACAATTCGGGTGGCAATGGATGTGTAGCAGTAGCAACAACAACAACAACAACAACCAACGCCACAAGAGGTTCGTCCTTTTTAGCGGAGAGCAGTGAAAAAAACAAGCTAACAAAGCAGCAGCTTTGATTATCAGTCTAGGTCGGCGGGCGGGAATCGGCAAAAAGGCAAACAAACGAGACAATCGGAGTCGATGTTGATGTCGACGTCAAAGGCGGAAGCCGGTGTTTTTTTTTGTTATTTTGTTACTAGACTTTCCCGGCTAGAATGCCTGTGTGAGTTCAGATGCAGACAATCAGCCGTGTTCTCGGCTATCCAGATTGCGCACAAGAAGACGTGCGTAGCGTTGTGATCGGTCGGTTTCGGCTGGCTTTTAGCTAAGAAGACGCTGTATTTGGAGCGCACATTAGAGGGTGTGAAGGGATGCGAAATAAAAATGGAAAAAAAAAAAACAAAGAATAAAAAAAATAAAAAAAATAAAAAAATAAAAAATGATAAAATGCAGCTGCACAGTGAATTGTGATATGAAGTTGATATTGGCCCACCCAGCTGAACATAGAGCAGAAGCAAAAAAAACAGCCTACAACTACAACAAAAGCCGGGGATGTTCTCAAAGAGAAAACAAGGCTGGCCAATCACAGGGCTGGAAGCTCTGGTATTTTGGGGTGAGCTTTCTAAGTGCCCCGCCCACTCAAGACTTAGCCCGCTTGTTAGCCACTGAAAAACGCCGTCCAGGGGTGCTGAAGAATAGCCGCTCTAAACTTTCAGGGCCTTGACCGCAGACATATAGGCGCTTTACGGGATCAGGACGTCGACGTTCCAAGTCTGACCGAGTGACTCAATTAAACGGACCGACAAACCGTCCGGCAAGATATTGCTTTGACTTGCTTCTGTAGTCTATCTCTCCATATATCACATTCTTTCTCTTAGTAACCCGTTTTAGGCCAGTCCAATCGCCGTCTCACCACCATCTCGAAGTCGCTGCAAACCAAGGCCAGCACCCAAGCCACTATGGACACTATCATGGACCTCTCAAACGCCTCCAAGGCACTGGACCTTGGCCAGATACGCTTCCAACTCATGTCCGTCTCACTGCATCTCACCATGTCTCACGCCTGCTCACCAAGCTCGAATCGCTAACTCACTCTGCAGCCGTCTAGAGGACACCATCACCTTCCACCTCATTGAGCGTGTGCAATTCGCCCTCAATGCTAACATCTACGTTCCCAGCGCCATCAAGCTGCCTAACACCGACCTAAGCTTTATGGATTGTTACCTGCGCGAACAGGAGCGTCTGCAGTCGATGATTCGCCGCTACGAGTCTCCCGACGAGTATCCGTTCTTCCCGGACGCCCTCGCACAGCCTATCCTCAAGCCGTTGGACTACCCGGCCATCCTGCACCCTAACAACGTGTGTGTCAATGATCGGATCAAGAAGTACTACACTACCGTCTTCCTACCGTCTGTGTGTGTCCAACCTACGGAGGACCGCGGTGAGAGCCAGGAACACTACGGCTCGGCAGCCACCTGCGACATCTCCTGTTTACAGGCTCTCTCACGTCGCATCCACTTTGGCAAGTTTGTGGCTGAGAGCAAATTTGTCTCCGAACGTGAGCGTTTTACGGCTTTGATTAAGGCCGGTGACCGTGAAGGCATTGGTGCTGCCATTACAAATGCGGCTGTGGAGAAACAGGTTCTAGAGCGCCTGAGACTGAAGGCTCTGACATATGGTACCGACCCGTCAAAGCCTGAGGAGCAGGGCAAGATCAACGCTGAGGCTGTGATGTTCATGTACAAGACACTTCGAAGGAACCGATAAGATGTTCAGGGTTGACAAGAAACTAGGGTTACCATGAACCGGAAAGACATGCATATACTTAAAACGAATATTGAGCTTTTATGTTCTCATAGCATCTTGCACCGAA
>RHLR01000064.1:0-48746 GCA_009806335.1 Davidsoniella australis
AGTTTAGCCAGGTTAGCGCTGCTTGCCTTCTTCACTGTTTCCCCCATGGCAATATCTGTTTTTGTTTTCTGTGTTTTTCTGTTTTGCTCTTCTTTTTATCTTTTAGTTCCGACCCCCATTAGGGGGGGATTTTCGAGGACCATTAAGGTCTCTCGACGTCTAACGATCCACTAGGGTCGGATCCACGTGATCCACATAAAGACGTAAAGCGATAAATAAATAAATAAATATAATGACTCAATCTTGGCTTCGGTTGATTTCGTAGTGATTGCGCTCAAAGCTACGAGCCCCTAGAATCTCTTTCTTGTATTTTATCTAGATCTTGTGCTTCATGTTAACAAGGCCTTCTTTGCAGCTCCTCACAGGCCAAAAGAGCCGCCGTGTGTCTTAGAACCGTGCATATGTACCTGTATACATGTAGGTACAAAACGCTAATTCAGGAACAAACAGTATACTTTCTTTCACTCCGGCAGGCAAAGCCACGAAAGAAAGCGCAGGGCAAAAAGAGAGAACTTCACACGAGTTTTGGCGGTCAGATTTTTAGACAATAATTTTTGCTATGGCTCGTCATCGTTGGTACGGCATGTCAAAGATGAAAAAAAACCCGGCTTCATCCGAATCTTCAAAGCAACGACTTGGTAGTTTGCAGTTTACAGTCTAAGAATGCTTATTGTTGATTATGGTTGCATGAAACATTCATGCTGGTTCGCTTAAGGGTACTAGAAGGGAAGAGGCGACTGATGGGATAGAAATATTCACTGGCACGCCGATATGAATGATGCTATTTCTGGGGAAAGAAGACAGGGTAGGCATTTAGAGTGGAGAGGGAAACCCTGTCTGGTGAATTATGTAGTTAGCTAGGACAAGAGTTTGCATAGTTTTAACTGTTTACCCAAGATCGATTCTAAGGAAACTAGGCACTCAATTTCCTATCGATATATGATAGCAAGTAGACGGAATATTTTCTCTTGTTTTTATTGTTTGTTTACGAGTGAAATCATAAAGAGTTTATAGTGAGCACCCTACCTACGTTATGATCCCTAGCTAGATGATCTAAAAAAGACAATGGCCCCGGCTCTATTCTAGCCAGATTCCCAAAATAGCCGCACAGACCACATAATGCCAATAGCCATGGATGTCCCGAGGAACGGACGGTTCACCAGCAAGTCCTGTTAAGGAAAGTTCCTGGGAACGGGCGGACCAAGTGGATTCATCACGGGCCGCCTGTGATCTGGGCATCATTGTATATGTTGGAAGTTGTAGAAGACCAAAGGGCCCGTCATGTAATGTAAAGTTTGTAAACTATAACTCCGTGTTTGCAGAAAAGAATCCACACCCCAAGTTTGAAGCCTCCGCCAGGGCTTTTTTCTCTTTTTGTTCCTCGTGCTTCTTGGTAAGAGATATGCAGAGAGAGCAAGAGAGGAGGCCTTAGCTTGTGGTTCCTGGACGAACAAATCATAAACTAGCCATTATCCGGCTTCATTTATGACTCTGTCTTCTCTCCATTGCTCGCCGTTCTTCAGATCCATTCATTCTCGTTTGCTTTCTCAAAGGCCTTCTCAAAAGAAGAAGAAGAAGAAGAAGAAGAAGAAGAAGCCGTTAGTTGCAGCCCTCATTTGTAACATAGGCTCATTTATATGATATTTCAGACTTATCGATGATCTCTGTCTACTGCTGCTACAGCGGCGTCTAGCTCTGATTTCCTCTGGCTGCACTCTAACCATGAACCCCGAACTGCCCTTCAGTCCTCCATCACGCACCTTCACATTCCATGAGCGTCCTTCTCGCTGTAATACTTTGGTAGCATCGTGAGTTTATATCTTAGCACCGTTATGGCTCTCAAGCCCAAATATCCACTAACCCCCCCTACAGAAGTACATTTAACGAAAAGGACAAGGCCTCGGACGGCGGCTCTAAAGGTGACATCGAGGACCAGAGATCGTATTCTCCCCTACCACATCTGCCACCACCCAAGCCGTCACGATGGAAGCGCATTAAGTCGGCACTTGACCAGAGGTTCCTGATCAAAAACAAGTATGTCCTTCTTCTGGGCATACTTCTTCACGCGCCTATCGGCCTAGCGTGCTGGATGGTCTGGGCCTTCTATCTTGGCCGATCATATTACCACGGCCGCGATGTGCCTGGGTTTAGCAACTCCGATGAGATCAACAAGATCTGTTTGCAGTTGTGCGCGAAGCTTCTTGAGATCTTCATGATCTTCTCGATGACCACTATGATCCTCACCTTTGTGCGTATGAACCTGTTCAAGCGTACTAACAAGACGACCAACGTCGTGCTACTGTCACTAGCCGTGCGCTTTACCGATCCGCTGTATCTGGTATCCTCTAGTTTTCGTGGTCTGTATAACCACGGTGCCAGTGATCACCGCGTGCGGAAGCTCATGTGCCTCGGCATTATGATGTGCTGGTTCTTCGGTCTCTTCGCCGCGCCTCTGGGTGCCGAACTGATACTACCCGATCCTGGCTGGTGGCAAGCTGGCGGTGCTACTATTCAACTGAACGTATCTGAGAGTCTGCTGTTTCCGCGCAATGTCAGCATGGACCTCTTCGAGGAGGCCGGTGACTGCTCCGAGGCCGGCAAGATCGGCTGTCCATCCGAGGGCTGGCAAGATATGTGCGAGCACGTGCTCTGGTACCGAACACCGCCTCTACCAGCCCTGGTCGGGGCTTCGACGAGCGTTCGTAAGGTCAACATCGGTATGCACTTGGAAGTCCGAGGTCAGAAATCTCACCCAACATCGCGAGATAGCCCGGTGCATAACCAGACTGTGGCATCGGTGCCTAACAAGGCGGTTGCCGAGGCTCTCTTCATCAGTGCTGTTGACTCGTACGACGCTATTAACTCGGATGCCCGGAAACTTAACTGGCGCTGGAGCCACTTCCAACAGGCGTCTGACTGGACTTTCGAGGCCAACGTCATCTTCCCCTCAGTCATGACTATGTGCGCATCAAGCCTTCTTACAAAGAACGACCCGTGGCCATGGCAGCTGATAGCGAGCATGATGCGTTCTTCAAGAACGTCATCGAGTCACAGATGGCTTCTGGCTATAACAGCACGACGTACTACCCATACAACGTCGAGGACCTACATGGCTTCCGGCCACTACGCATCATGACAGTGGCGCCAACATCGGACAGTGATACAGCCCTGGTGCTCAACTGCACGGCGCTTGGTGAATGGGTTCAGGCGCCTATAGCCGTCGACTCAGAGATGGTGCTCGCATACTCGCGCTCAAAGCATGACACGTGGTTTGGCGGCTACCAGGGCATCCAAGAGCCAACGCACTATGGCTTCTTCACCATTGACCAAAGCCTTGTCGGCGGCATTGACCGTCCAGTGTATCTGTCCAACCGTAATACCACTGTTATGAACGAGATGATCGATATTCGCATCCACCGCGATGCCCTCGATATCAACCGCATTCACGAGTTCGGCACCTCGGTGCTAGAGACAAGCTTCGAGGCTGTCTATACCGCAGCACTAGCCAACTCTGCCGCTAGAACTACCGTGTTCACCGGCATTAACACACACCTCAACGTTAGCCAGATCTACAACACTACTGTGTACCGCGGTTTCCTGCCCGAAGAAGGCCTGGGTGATGGCTCCGGAAACCCATACGGCTTCTCGGAGACAGAAGACCTATACAAGATGAAGGGCCGTGCCTTTATATATGGCTACGCTTACAACCTCAACATCTCGTCGGACCAGGGCAAGCTAGGTGTTGTTATCGGTCTGATGGTGTACATCCTCCTGCTCATCATCTTCTTCGCGCAGATGGCTGTCAGTAGCCAACTTGCCGTGTCGTGGGCCGGCGCCGACGATCTCATAGCTATCGCCTTGAACTCGCCGAGACCAAAGGCTGCTGATGATCCGCGGATCGATATTAGAGAAATGGATCTGTGCTTTAAGGTGCGCAATGGTCAGCTGATTTTAGTGGCGAGAGACGAGGTGACGCAAGATATGCAGGATTTAGAGAAGAACGTGCACTATGAGCGTTCATGATGAAAGGCATCGACCAAGAATCACATGACCCAAGGAAAAACAGTACTATTAATATATAACATATAATGCATATCATGTATACAACTATTCATTTAAAAATTTCCACAATATTTGAGCAAGCTTGGACGCCTAATATGTTAAGAGGAGAAACTCCAAGGCTTAGCCCATCCAAGACAATCTGATATTTCTTTGGTCTAATTTCTCTAGCTTGTGTAGTTGTAATAGGGAAAGACAAAGAAGGTATTATATTTCATTTGTATGGAAGAAATGTGGAGAAACAAGTTTGGTAATACGCAAACATGACATGTGAAAAAGGCTGAAAGTTCTTCTTTCTGACAGAATTGGTTTCTGTGAAGACTTTCTGCCCAAGTGTTTGTGTTGGATTTTTTTTACCAATTTCGTTCGTTGCAGTGCCTCTAGCTTGTATGTTTTCGTTTGGCTAATGTATGGCTTGCATATCTTATATCCTTATAGCCTAGTCCAGTTCCATGTGCCCACTCTCAAAGGCAACTTGCTTGCCCTTTTCGTTTTTTATCTTGGCTTGTTGCTGTGCTTCTGAAACGGCATTCGGTCTCTTGGCTCCGCTAACTGCCTCGAGTAGCCGTATATCGTCCCACCGCGTACCCAGCTGGCGGAAGCTCTCGCTCAGCTTGTTGACCGGATCTGGCTTAACAATTGGCACCTTTTTGTCGAATCCGTCTTTGGAATTCACTGTTGTTGTTGTTGTTGTTGGCGGTGGTGCATTTACGCCGTTGCGTAGCGGAAGCAGGAGTTCTTCATAGGCATCCCATGCCTCGTCTACATTCTCATCAAGATATGTAAGCTTACGCCAGCGTTCTGCTTGCACCGCACGCAGGCGGTCGGCCATAGTTTCCGTCACGATGGCATCTCCGTCGCCTGCCGTCTTGACTGTCATGTGAATCGCACGGGCAGCACCTGCACCAGAACCACTGGCGCCGGCGCCGGAAGCACCCGTGGCGTCCTTGGCCGACGATTGGGCCGAGGCTTTGTCGAGTTGAACAAGGGCATCGACGTGGTGAAGTTGCGGCCGAAGATGTATGAACGAGTTAACAGGTGTGAAATGGACCTCATCTACACAAAAGGAGAATAGCACCGTGGTTAGTAAACTGAGCTGCCGATAAGAAATGTAATATAGGATTGGTTTTCCTGACCATCGTGAAAAGCGCCGACCATGTATGTAACAGGCTTGCTACTGGGTTCTTGACCACCCAATGTCTGCATGTGTAAAACGCGACCTCTGCGCGCCTCTTCCGCCCAATCACCACCACTACGCAGTAGATCTTCCTTGCGTTTGCCAGGACCAGCCGCTCTTGTTGGTGGCGCACCGACACCAAAACCACCAGCCAGGCCATGGCTTCCACCACTCTTAACAGCCATACTCTCCGAGAGAACTTTGCCGTATGTCATGCCGCGGTCGCGATCGTAGCTGTCCATGGTGTTGAGTGGGATGTCCACCTCGACCATGCCTGTGTTTCCCTTCACTCGCATTTCAGAGGGCGTCGTCGTGAATGGCTTTCCGTCCGGCTGATAGCGATTTAGCTCTTGCAGAACTAGAAGCTGTTGATTGGGAGGAAGCGCGGGATTGATGAAGACATCGTAGGTCGCAACGATCGGGTCATCGTCATCATCATGAAAAGACATTGTAAGGAGAGGTCGTAAGTATGGAAGATAAGTAAAAAGAGATGAGCGCAAAGTTCGGCAGTAGATGGCACAACAGTTGATGATAAAGTCGGTAAAAATGGGGGCTGTAGATAGTAGTCAAAATAGAGGTGCTAAGGCTTGTCTCTACTGTAAAGTTCGCGATGATGCCAATTCGACCTCAATTTTTAGGTGGGGTCCTCTTATCGATAAGCTTTTTTACCGATCCGAAAACGTCACTCCTTCCACCACCATCACCACACACCAGAAGTTCGACGTGATCCTTTCTTTTTTTTCTTTTTTCTTTGTTTTCTATAGAGGCGCATCCCAATCATCATTATATCTCGCCGTCAAATATGGCCAAAATAAAGAACTTTACTCACAGCGTCCGTGATGACGACATTGAAGCCCCGCAAACCCTAGAGCCCAACCAACTCATCGCCAAGATCACCAAAGCTACCAGTGCCAATGCTTGGGAATGCGAGCTTCCCAACAAGAAGACCATGCTAGTAGAGCTTAACTCTAAGCTTCATCACAATGTCTGGGTTCGTCGTGGCGGATTTGTGTTGGTAGAGGCGTATCTCGACGAAGAAGTCACTAGCAAGGTTTCAGGCGAGATTATCAACGTTGTGCTCGACGAAAAGAGATGGCGCAAGATGTCGTACTGGTATAAATATACTCCTCCATCACATACGGATTCTCACCTGAATACTAACATAGTACCAAGGCCCAAGGAATTCCCTGCGAAAACCTATGTAGACGATAGTGACAGTGAGGAGGAATCGAACGTGGGCAAGATGCCCCCCAGCGACTCTGAGGACGACGAGTAAATCTTCTTGTATATTCAACACTTTACGCGACCAAGACCTTAAAAATAAAGCAATAAAAAGAGAAAAAGAGAAAAAGAGCACAATATATAACCTAAAAATAAAAAACGACATATCTACCAACAAAGAACATCGCCCAATTTTTATTTAGTCTTCTTGTCGTCTGTCAATACGACGCATGCCTCAGGCACAAGGGGAGTCTCTGTCTTCTTCATAAAAAGCACACGGTCCGTGATTAGAAGAACACCGACAACTACTAGTGAACTGATCGATGTGCTTGGGAAAACATTCCACGCCCATTCTTGGACAGCCCAGAGGGCTACGATGATAACGGGGTGTATTCCAGCGTGCCACAATAAGAAAGGAGTGGACCAGGCAATATAAACATAGAACTGGTAATGCAATGAACGCGCAAAGAGCATACCAGCATTGGTCGATGTTAGGATAGTAGCCATGATGTAGCGAGAGTCGATCCGGTATCCGATGATAGTCTCCTCGTTCTTAGTGAATGGCATCTGAAAGGCTAAGATTCCAAGAACAAGTTTATAGAAGGGAACCTTGAGTGGCTCCATCCAGCGAAAGTTGACAAACGATATAATGTTTAGCACATAGCAGCCCATCAAGAAATAAGCCAAAGGCTTACTCAAGAAGACTTCTTCAGGAAAGAAGCGCATATTTACCGTCCATTCGTACTTGAAGACTCTGCTGAGTTCAAATGCGCGTGATAGGTAAGCCTCGATATCAACTTTCAAAAACGGGACAGCAATAGCCATATGTAACTGCGCTATTAACAGCACTAGGCGGAAAGTACGGTGGATGCCACAGCTCAAAAACATCACGACACCAACACCGGGTAAAGATGTTAGAAGCGTCATCTTAACACCTAGACCAAAAGCATACGCTAGAGTGCCAAGTGACCACAGCTTATTCTGGAACATGAGGATGGCCAGCCATAGAAAGAAGATAGCAAAACAGTCATTGAAGCAGCGCAGGACAAATATGCTATGTAGGCGCTTCGAAAGGATAAGCAGTGGCAGCAGATATGGCGGCGCGCCAGCATTGTGGTAGCACTTGAACACTATGCCCAGAGTGAGCATGTAGAGAACGGCAAAGAGCTGCTGCGCTAGGAGAATGTTCGTGCCATGGTTCGTTAAGTAGTACAGCAGGGTGTAGATCCAGACATGTGCGGCCGGGTACACGAGAGGACCAGTGCCGCCTTTGATATCGGGATAGTAGCGTTCGCCGTCAACAACCTGCTGGACTTGCTCCATATAAGCAACCCAGTCGATTTCGGTGTCTGCATAGCAAGCATACGGTTAGTATTCAGAATAGAAACTCAAGCATTGGCGTGTCGCATTGACTTACAGGCAACCCTCCAGATGACTAGGCCACAGAGGATGGCATCAACAACCCAAAGCGCTGGCGCAATGGCTTGGCTTAGTGGGTGTCGGCCTAGAGCAACAGCCTTCACGAAAGCCACCGGCGAAAAGCCTGTGGACTTCGCGTTAGAAGACGTATTAACCATGATAAAGAGTTCAAGGCTAGTATATGTGCGGAAAAGAAAAGAAAAAACTTGATCACAAGGTTGCGACCTTCACAGTTGTTGGGCTAACAAGCAACGTCGGCAATTGCTTCAGTCGCTTTATAGCTTCGTTTAGAACACTCTAGCTAGTCCTTGCGCATTTCTTATAAAACAGGGAGGCTCACGCCACGTATTCTAAGCAATGATTTGGCTGTGGCGCATCAGCCACACATGTATTAGATAACTTACATATTTAAACTTATTCGCGAATTATTTCCAATGTCAAATACAAGCAACATAAAGAATTACTTGGCGATCTCTGCTACCAGCTCTAGAACTCTGTTGGCGCATCCGTAGCTAGTTTGGTATCCGTAGCCGCCATGACCATAGTTATGCACAATTTCCACCTTCTTACCATCTAACTCGACCGTCTCTCGCTCTAGTCTTAGACCTCCCTTGCGCACCGGTCTCAAACCAACGCCATGTCTAATGACATCAAGAGCCTCAATGCCCTTCCCGCCCGTTAATGACGGTGCCAGCTTGACGGCACGTTGCATGATCCGAGTTGCGATGTTTGGATCCGGGTAGCCATCCCAATTACCAACATCGTACGTTCCGCCCAAGATTGTGCCGCCACCACCCGCCCGCTGCATTACGTAGAACACTTCAGTCTCGCCGTCTTCGGTACCACTGGATACAGCCATGGGCGTTGCTTCATTAGCTACAAGGACCGTTTGTCCGCGCGCAGGCACCATTTTATCGTCCATGACACCACCGAGCGTGCGCGCTGAAAGACCTGTAGCGTTGACGATGATAGTGGCTGGACGGCCAGAAGCATGTGCTGTCACGGCTTCAGAGATGTGTGTGAGAGAGCCGCGCTGAAACTTGGCGCCATTACGGAGGCACTGGCTCTGAAGCCATGGAAGATATAGCTGTACGTTGATACAAATAGATGTAAAGGCGCAACCAGATTCATGGCCTTCGGGGACTTCAGATGCATCAAGGTTGCGGAAATCGTCAAAAAGATCCTTGTACCACGGCTCAGGATCAAAAAGTGCGTCATACAGGACCTTACCATCAGGACCAATGTCCTTGTTACGCCGATAGACGTGGGTTCCTACATGATAGGGGGGGGGTATATTAGATTTATTGTATATCAGTGCTAGATGTGTTATACTTACCTTGGAAATGAATGCCTGCTGTCGGGTCTTCTGCGGCGAGTCTCTTCATTTCAGGCCATGTTTCTTTTTCCCATCGGCTTCCGGGGGCATCGGACATGCTAGATAAGACACTGTTTAGCTTTTTTTGTTTACCTAGGCTGTCCTGTCTCCATGTACTCACGGAAGAACATTCGCACCAGCCCACGGTGAGGCATAGTTGATGTGAAAGTCACCAGGCATATGCCTTGCGATCACAGTGACATTGTTTTGTGGGTTCTTCGACAGAAGATACGCTGATGTCAGTCCGATGACACCAGCTCTATATATGCGGTATTAGTCTCTGTATTCAATATGTCAATAGTATGTCAGTGTCGCAGAGTCACTACCCACCCAACGACAACAATATCAGTATGTCCCGATGTCATTTTGGAATGATATTGTTGATATTGTCGATATGAGTGGAATATCACGTTGTCATCGAGTGGGACAACAGCTATATATAAAGATATATCTGATTATACCACCAACTGGCATAGTGGGTGGAACAATGCTTAATATCCCCCCATCCCGCGGCTAGCTTTCTTTCCGATTACGCTATATTAATGGCCACTAGATCCCATCGTTGCAGCTTACAGGGCTCAATAATGATGGCTGTTATTCCCACTCATCTGCCGGGCGTTGAATAAATTTAACGTCGCAACCACAATTTTGCACGACGATGAGGCATAATACGGGATCACAAAGCCCAGGTAATTCAGATATCTATAGATAATTGCCTGATTCTAGCATGTCATGGTGCTGTCATTCGTTTGCCGCGGACACCATCCGCGGTGATGCTAATATAGTAAAGTTCCACCAAACCCATAAACGACATACCCTAACACTGGGGTCTACATGTCAAAAAGAAAGTCTCCAATTTTCCGTTGTCTCACAGCAAATGGATGACGTTATTGTCAAATGTCAATAATTCGCCTCGTAAACCTGAACCCTGTTTTAACCCGCACGGCTTTACTGTCGTATCTGCATAGTGGGTAGCTGTAACAAGCTCTCGTCGACTTGGAGAAGCCGAGAGGCTCCAACAAAAAAGCCATTGTTTTGATCTTGTGAAAGCCCAAGAACAGACGGATCTCCAATATCCTCGGTCCATGTCCATTGATGCAATTACCCACGCTCACGGGACTCAGACACAAAATAAAGACCTACATATCTCTCTATATAAACCATAGATAAAGAAACTTAACAAATATCTAATTTTGACATCATAACTGCTTCCTTTGAACTTTGGACCTAGCTCACAAATTTACTATTCAAAATGTATTTATTCACACGTACTTTGCGGCCGACTACTCGCAATCTTTTTGTACGCAATGCTAGTAATGTGCTGGCAAAGTCACCATCATCCACTGCGTAAGTATATACTCATGTAGTCTCTATATAAACTTTATGCTTCTTTCTTCATGCCGTAACCCCTTCAATATGTTAGCTCAGAATCGCTAATACTACCAATTATCCAAGTAGTGCTACACGGGCATTTTCTGTCACGAATCTACGCAGCAATGTCGACTTGTCCGGACTTTCGCCTACACCTATTACACATTTGTCCGAGATCGAGCTTGCCATGAAAGACACCGTTTCGAAGTTCGCCAACGATGTAATTCTACCCAAGGTGCGCGATATGGACGAAGCCGAAGCCATGGATCCAGCCGTTGTCGAAGGTCTATTTGAATCTGGCTTGATGGGCGTTGAAATCCCAGAAGTGTACGGTGGAGCTGGTATGAACTTTACAGCTGCTATTATTGGCATTGAAGAACTTGCTAGAGTCGATCCAAGTGTGAGTGTCATGTGTGACGTGCACAACACTCTCGTAAACACTGCAGTACTCAAATGGGCGAGCAAGAGCTTGAAAGAACGCTACCTTCCTAAGCTTTCAACTAACACAGTTGGTAATACATGACCTCTATATGAATATGCCATGGTTCTATGTAAGCTTACAATTTATAGGTTCATTCTGTCTTTCGGAGCCTGTTTCCGGTTCTGATGCTTTCGCGCTTGCCACAAAGGCCACAGCTACAGCCGACGGCTACAAGATCAATGGCTCGAAGATGTGGATTACCAATGCCATGGAAGCCGGTTTCTTCATCGTGTTCGCCAACCTTGATCCAAGCAAGGGCTACAAGGGCATCACCGCTTTCATTGTCGACAAAGACATGCCCGGATTCTCTATTGCCAAGAAAGAAAAAAAGCTTGGTATCAAGGCCAGCAGCACCTGCGTCTTGAACTTTGACGACGTCATCGTACCAAAAGAAAATGTCCTTGGTGAAATTGGCCAGGGATACAAATACGCCATCAACATTCTGAATGAAGGAAGAATCGGTATCGCCGCTCAGATGACAGGTCTAGCTTTAGGAGCATTCGAGAATGCCGTGAAGTATGTCTGGAACGAACGCAAGCAGTTTGGCCGCCTAGTCGGTGAATTCCAAGGCATGCAACACCAGATTGCTCAGAGTTGGACAGAAATCCAAGCTGCGAGAGCCCTATTGTACAATGCTGCCCGCAAGAAGGAAGCCGGCGAGAACTTCATCATGGATGCTGCTATGGCTAAGCTGTACGCTTCCCAGGTTGCTGGCCGTACCAGTGGACTAGCTATCGAGTGGATGGGCGGAATGGGATTTGTCCGTGAAGGCCTTGCAGAGAAGTTCTGGAGAGATAGCAAGATTGGCGCTATCTATGAGGGAACGAGCAATATCCAGCTCAACACCATTGCCAAGATGCTGCAAAAGGATTACACTGTCTAGATATATCATATATATAGAACTATTAACTATTTGATTACCACAAAAACAATATAACATTTTAGAAATATAGTAAGGTTGTACTTTATCGTGTAAGACATTTGTATGGCATGACAGATATCATGCACATACTTGATTCAGCAACATCGCGATAGGGTTATATGGGGTTGTCACATGTTTTGATATCACCAATTAGTTTTACTAGTTCGTATAGCAGATTCGGCACATGACTTTTCTTTTGTTTCATGTTTATACACATACTAGGACCATAAATTAGCAACTCTTTATGAATATTCAGAGGAGGTAATCTGACCGCCAAGTGACAAAGTTTTTTGTGGTGGCCAGGTCGGTGTGCCTTTTGACCAGGTTTGACTGCTAGCTATCGACACCACGGCAAGTGGAGGAGATAAGCAAGAAGTGGGAAAACTTTGGACTATGGCTAGAAGAAGATTTCAAAGACAACGTGAGGTTTTTTTTTCGGAATTGTTTCGAGTCATGATAGGAATAAATCGAAAAAATTAAATATGTGCGGCATGATGGATGGTAGCCAAACTGAAGCTTGACACGTCAAAAAATGGCGTTGATCGGGTGATTTAGTTCAATGTGAAACATGTAATGGCGCAGTATATGATCCAATAGCGATGATTTATGTATGGTATAACACTGTATGCAGAAGATTCGAGACTCAATATATCCCCTGAAAAATCAATGTATAACATATGCCTTTATATATAACTTTGGTTGCTAACGACAACTGAAATGGGGTTGGCTTGGAAGCATTCGAGATTTTGTTATTAGAAGCTTTCAAGACAGACCCTTTAGACATATAGATAGATAATAAGCATTGGCGGGATGAAACACGGTGAGTTATATGGCAGCATTCCAGAAGTCCGATTCCATCATGCTAGACTGTCTGTGGGATCAAGAACCCACGTTGAAATCTACTTACTGGCAATACGAGATTGCTGATGACATACTAGAAAAGTGTTCACATGACCAAAAGTGCCGTTAGTTGACTAGTTTTTTTTTCTTTGCAAAGAAACAAGGAGGGCACAAAAATCATAGTACGAGACGGCTTTGTAGTCGCTAGAGCAGTTCATAAAGGCACTAATAAATAGTCCGGTTGGTGTTGTTTGACTAGCCAGTCTGGGAAACTGTCGATGACGTGGGATACGGCAGATACATGCATTTGCAATAAAAAAGGAACAGAAAAAAAGAGCGATTCGACGTATATGACGGTTAATTTTGCTGCAGGAGAAGGCCTATTGTACAAAAAAAAGATATGCTATGCTGCCTCTGCCCTGCAGAAAGTCTGTTTGAGGATGTGAAAAAAAAAGTCTAGGCCGGGCTGTAATTCTAGAAGACAGACGACAAAACGAGTGAGGCGCTTTCTCTGTTTAGTTGTACATGTAGTAATAGTACTTAGCAGTGCCAATATGGCAGAGTTTTGGCCGCGTGGCTCTAGCAAATCCCTGTACAACTACTAGTACAACTATATTGCTGAGCAGTAGCTAGTTGCAACCTTGTAAGTCGAAGAGCAGAGCATGAGGGGATGAGGGGATGAGGTGATGAGGGGATATCAAAGAGGGAAAAGCCATAGTGCGATACTAGATTCTGCATAACACATAGTTCAAGAGTCTAGAAAGAGACAAACCATAGCAGTAAGCTGCCATTATGCCTGTATTCTAGGCTATACAGAGCCGGCCTGCGTGCTGTTTTGTGTACGATGTTGGTTGCTGGTCAGGCGTTCGATGGCGGGGATCAGCTCTGTGGGAGACCCGCTTTGCGATCATCCTTAAGTTTCCGACCCAGCTTTTTGTATGTAGGCAAGTGAACGGCGGACAAAAGAGCACGTTGATGTTGGTATATTGCATTAGTATGTGGCCTGCTGGCTATAGTGGATGGCCCGCCTGTATCTACAGCGGCCTAGCCTCTGAAGTTCTCGTAGTGTGGTGCGCACCTGGCCTTTGTTCCTTCTATTTTGAGGGTCCAGAGTCGGCCTCATCACTGCCAAAAACCCTCCCGTTTTTTATTCTTTTTTTTTATACTCTAATTCTTGTCCGTTTTTGGCCCAACCTAGTTCTGGCATCATCAGCATCATCGTCATCAAAAACCGCCGCAATTGGCTTTTGAATTTCATCGCAGTATCATTTTCCTGCTCATCTTTATCAAAAGGTTTTGCCGTTTCTATCCTACTGGTCACGGCTTTTTTTTTGGGTCGTTGGCTGGGCGAAAAAAAAACCCCTCCATATATGCAGCCTGCCCATCTGGAAAACGAACCCCTCTCTTTTTCCGCCTGGCCCTGAACCTACCGTTGGCCTGCTGCTGCTATATAGTTCAGCTTGTACATGTGTCTCTTGTCTACTAGACTTCGAGCCTTGGTTTAGTGAAGACCTGGTGTTGTCCAGCCGCTTTTCTTCCTTGACTCCTTATCGTTGTCTTGTCTTGTCTTGTCTCGCCTCTCCGATCTCGACACGCCCGACCTACCGCCTCGAGGCCGGCATCTCTCCCCTTATCTACTCCTCGATAACAACACATATCACGTACTCTGTCCGTGCCATACCGCCGAGATATCGATATCTTGTTGCCGTAATCCTAGTATCATAGCTCTCACGTCTCACCGTCGTCGTGACCACTATCACTACAATGAACGACGATGACAAAATCCAGTCTATCCAGGCGAAGATCCAGCGCGAGATGGCGCTGATCACCGCCGCCAATGCCATGCGGGCGCAGACCTCCAATGAGGCCGTCCGTTCGCGCCTGGACTCTCAAATTCGGGATGCTCGCCGAAATGTCCAATTTTTTCAGGACAAGCTATTGGAGCTTGAAACGCGCCGTGGCGTTGAAAACATGAGCTTGTCGTCACCTACCCGGCCTCTCAGCTCCGAGCACGAGGTGCCGGCACCGCCCCCGAAGGACCCATCGGCATGGGGTCCCGATGGCGAGCGTCTTGGGCCCGGAGGAGACTATGGTTCTTCCGGTGCTATCCAGGCCCAGCCCAAGGCTAGACAAAATTTCAGTAGACTTGGTAATAATAGCTTCATTTCCCCTGGCTGAGAACATAAGCTTTGCTTGTAGTACATAGCTAACATTTGCTTTCATAGACTTGATCAAGTACGATAACCCATACCTCGGCCCTCGTATCCAGATGATGCTTGGACAGCTTCAGTTCAAGCTGTATGTCGAAGAACAATATCTAAAGGGTGTCGAGAAAATGGTGCAGCTTTATAGTATGGATGGTGATCGCAAGAGCAAGGCTGACGCTGCTGGACGTCGTATGGAGAGCAAGCAAAAGATGGTGCTATTGAAGCAGGCCTTCAAGCGCTACGAAGAGCTCAATATCGACTCCGAGGTTGCTGATGCCCAGGATGGTGAGTTCCCAAAAAAAAAAACAAAAAAAAAACAGTGCTCGATAAATTTCACTTATCTAATTATTGATCAACTCTTCAGACGATTCTATCAGTGCCAACAACTTGCGCAAGCCTTTGACTGGTCAAATGACCATCCGTGTTATGGCTGTTCGCGATGTTACTCACACAACTACTGCCAGATTTTCACGCGGCCCTGAAACCTTTGTAGCTGTCAAGGTCGAAGATAACGTCGTCTCTCGGACTCGTGTTTCACGAACTGACCGCTGGGAAGCTGAATATCACACCATCGAGGTCGACAAAGCCAACGAGATCGAACTAACCGTTTACGACAAATCGGGAGAGTACCCTATGCCGATAGCCATGATGTGGGTTCGCCTCTCCGACATTGTAGAGGAGATGCGTCGTAAGAGAAACGAAGCCGAACTTTTCAATGCTGGCTGGGTGTCTGCCGATCGCATGGGTCAGCACAGTGTCGCTCCCGCTCAGTTTCCCATGGACCCGAGTCAGCACATAATGAACCCGCCTGGAATGGGTGGTCCCGGTGGAGGTATGGGAGGCCCCGGCGGCTTCAACGCTGGTGGTGGCGAGGGCCAGCCCCAACCTCAGATTGCGACCCAGCCTATCAACGAATGGTTTATCCTGGAACCCAGTGGTGAGATTCAGCTAGAAATGAGCTTCGTCAAACAGAACAAGCGTGCTACCGATGTTGGTGGTCTCGGAAGAAGAGCTGCTGTCCGTCAACGCAAGGAAGAGGTCCATGAAATGCACGGCCACAAGTTCGTACAGCAAAACTTCTACAACGTCATGCGCTGTGCTCTTTGCGGTGACTATATCAAATACTCCGCTGGTATGCAGTGCGAGGACTGCAAATACTTCTGCCATACCAAGTGCTACACTAATGTGGTCACCAAGTGTATCAGCAAGAGCAATGCTGAAACTGATCCTGATGAGGACAAGATCAACCATCGTATTCCTCATCGTTTCCAGCCGTTCTCGAACATGACCGGTGCTTGGTGCTGCCACTGTGGTTATATTCTACCCTTCGGTAGCAAGAAGAACAGCAGAAGATGTGCTGGTAAGTTGACGACACTGCCGATGCTATATATTCAAAGGATACGCTCATTGTAATACTCACACTCTCTTTCTTTTTAGAATGTGGCCTCTACGCTCACGTGGGTTGCCAACACCTTGTGCCCGATTTCTGCGGTATGTCCATGGCCGTCGCCAACCAAATTCTCGACAGCATCCGGACGCAAAAGAAGAAGACTTCGATCATTGGAGAGAAGTCACACAGACCTTCACAATCAACCGATAGCCAGAGCCCCTCATCGCCCAATTACGCTGGATCTGTTGCCGATGCCCGTCATAACTACGGCCAAACTTCACCTCAGTCTCCATCATACGACCGGCCTGGGTCGACCACTAGCGTTGGTGGTCCATCTGCCGCCATGGGCCAGCACCAACACCGGCCACAGCTAAGCTACAGCAGCTATCCATCCAGCGGCGACCAAGGCTTTAGCGATCAATCACCACAAGATCAATATGGCACGTATGGCGGCCAGGTACAGCAGTCTCCCGTCCAGCAGCCTGCCCAGTCCAAGTACAACCCAGCAGACTACGCCAACATTGATGCTTACGGAAACCGCTTGCCACAGCAACAGCAGCAGTCATTACCACAGCAGCAGCAGCAACAACAAGAACAACCACCACATCAACAGATGCATGCAACACTGCAACAGCATGCCCAGGCTTCGCAACATCAACAACAGCAACAATCTCAGCAAATGGGCCACCAAGCTTACCCTGAACAGGCCCAGCAGGCAATCATCAAGCCCGAGCAACAGAAGTCTGCTCCCGCCGGTCCTACTGGCGCTAGCTCTATTCCTGTTCCCCAGCGCAAGCCTCTGCCATCTGCCACTGATCCTGGTACTGGCCAGCGTATCGGACTGGACCACTTCAACTTCCTAGCTGTGCTGGGTAAGGGTAACTTTGGTAAGGTCATGCTTGCTGAGACCAAGCGCTCGAAACATCTTTACGCCATCAAGGTACTTAAGAAGGAGTTCATCATCGAGAACGACGAGGTGGAAAGTATTCGTTCCGAGAAGCGTGTATTCTTAGTTGCCAACCGGGAAAGACATCCCTTCCTCACCAACCTCCACGCCTGTTTCCAGACTGAGACTCGTGTGTATTTCGTCATGGAGTATGTGAGTGGCGGTGATCTGATGCTTCACATTCAGCGTTCCAAGTTCGGAACGAAGCGTGCCCAGTAAGTCTTGACAAACATGTCAGTTTGTTTTCGGTCTCGTCTGATATACTAACATCACTTAGGTTTTACGCTGCCGAAGTTTGCTTGGCTCTCAAGTACTTCCATGAGAACGGCGTCGTCTACCGTGATTTGAAGCTGGACAACATCCTGCTGTCTCTGGATGGTCACGTAAAAATTGCCGATTATGGTCTTTGCAAGGAAGATATGTGGTTTGGATCAACCACTAGCACCTTCTGCGGTACTCCTGAATTCATGGCTCCCGAGGTTAGTACTACATTCATATTCTCTTCATCTTTTGGGGTGAAGAATCATTCAGCTTACTAACCGGTTTCAATATAGATTCTTCTCGACAAGAAGTATGGCCGTGCCGTCGATTGGTGGGCGTTTGGTGTATTGATCTACCAAATGCTTCTGCAGCAAAGTCCCTTCCGTGGTGAGGATGAGGACGAAATCTACGATGCCATTCTATCTGATGAGCCTCTTTACCCCGTCCAGATGCCGCGCGACTCAGTTTCCATTCTGCAGAAGCTGCTCATCCGTGAGCCTGATCAACGTCTGGGCAGTGGTCCCACGGATGCGCAGGAGATCATGAGTGAGCCCTTCTTCCGCTCAATCAACTGGGACGACATCTACCACAAGCGTGTGCCACCACCTTTCATTCCCCATATCAAGAGCGCGACGGATACTAGCAACTTCGATTCCGAGTTCACCAGTGTCACACCTGTTCTTACGCCTGTACACTCTGGTAAGTTTTTTTTTTTTTCTTCTTCATCTTTCTATCTCATATATGACTACTAACCTTTTTTTTTTCCTTATATCTAGTTCTTTCGCAGGCTATGCAAGAAGAGTTCCGCGGTTTCTCTTACACTGCGGACTTTGAATAAATATCGTCTTGTCTTGCTTTGGTATCTAGATATTGCTGGTCGTTTTATCTCCTGTTTGTTAAAAGTATAAACAGAAAGAAAGATCTTTTTTTGAATACCTTTTTTTTCTTTGCCCAGCCCAACGTAACTTTCTATGTCTGGCCAGGACGGCTCTTCTAATTATAGTATGGTATATCTTCTTCTCTTCTCGTTTAGTATATGGCATCATTATCACCATGTCTTATTTATTTATTTTCATCGCTTCTCTCTTTTTTCCGGCCTTTCTTGGCCAAGTGTATATGCGTGGTTTATGGTGTCGTTGTTGTTTTTGGTTTTCTCTATTATGTTTCATCACATATTCAGGATTTACTTCTAGTTTATTCTCAACATGCATCGCATGTTGAGAATATTGAATTGCATTATTTCAGTCTCTAGTTTTTATTTCCCCTCACCATGTTAGTAGGAGAGACAGCAAAGCCTTAAACAGATCCAGATATATTACAAGTATTATGCTCTTGATATGTGACATTGAAAATATCCATTCACGGCATTCTGGACCGTTCTTCCATATTGAGTTGTTTGTTCCGTGGATCAGGACTTCACTTTTGTTATGGCGGTGAAGTCATGAACCAAGTTCAAAAAGGCAACGATGATGTAAGGCTCATGAGGAGTCTCGCTTAAAGTAAGACGAAAACTGTAGTGATTGTATACGTTGTGGTATGTGATATGAACAAGCTGCATATATGTCCATATGTACACCTGTGTATATGTGGAATCAAATAAGTGATTTCATACAGTGCAAAATCAGACTGTTTATGTTTAACACAGAAATCAGTGTAGATAGTAGCATCATCCCTATTCACAACGACGTCATAGATTAGAACAACACAAGATATACCAAGTTCTCCTATTTGGGGGATCCAATCATTATTATCTTGATGAATGATCAATTACATATCCTTAGCCTCAATATTCCTTTCCGATTTGGAAGAAAGGCTTCCGGATGGATGAAACTGTACTACTCATAGTTGATATTCAAAAAGTCCGACCGTCCTTTTGTTTTTGCCTTCTTGGGATGCAAGTCAAAGGAGGATTCAACGGCAAAAAAAAGTATATCTTATTTTGCGATTTTTTGATATATCAGAACAATCCTCAAAGTGGCAAAGGCAAACAGAAAAGGACAAGCGGAAGGACGATCAAGCATTCGTGTCGAAAACTAAACTGCTAGGCCGAAAATCTTATCAAGTCAAAGTAGTCAAAGTGAGATGATAGAGAAAATAACAAAAGTGCCGCATATTCCTATTTCCTTCAACGTTACTTATCAGTCACTTTAGTTTTTCTACATAGTTGTAGTTGTTCATCATCCATTCTATTTGCGTCATTTCAGTTATGATACCAAAAAGAGACATGTGAACCCTAACCCTACAGACAGATAAACTTACGTCCACCATCACAAATTTTGACACCAAAACCACCACCAAAAAAAAACAGCCACAAAAGTATCGTCAAGATACTTGAGCAAAAAGAGATGTTGGGGTCTTGCCGTGGATCGAACACGGGACCTCTCGCAAGCTATGCTATATGGTTAACCCTAAGCGAGAATCATACCACTAGACCACAAGACCAACGGAAGGGTTAATCCGAGACGGACTCGGACAAACTGGGGCAAACCGGGATTGAACCAGTGACCTTTAGATAACAGAAACCACTGAAGTTTAGCTTCAGTCTAACGCGCTCCCAACTGCGCCATTGCCCCAAGGGATTCTTGGAAATTTGGAGTTTAGGAGACCTTAAGAAGGCTGTTTGGAGCCTGATTTTGCAACCTTGATAGCGTCGTATAGCGTCGTATAATCTTAGTGATTCAAGTAGACGATAAATATAATCAAATCAAATCAGATTTCGCAGGTTGGAAACTATGGCCATTATGGAGAGGAGGATGTCAAATGAACGAAAGCTAGTCCAGCGTCGTGGTATCTTAGTGGTTGATATAGATATCACACTACAGTCGTGGCCAAAGTTTTTGAACACCTAAGAGTCTCTAGCAAGATGATATGTATCAACCCACTGCTTATACCCAGAACATGCCGTCAGATTGCTATAGAATTGGAGTATGTAGATAGACGCTATAGAGTGGGAAAACTGAATGATAGTTGTTTTTCTAATAGTTAAGATACATACAGTGGTATTCGTTAAATCTTGCATTGCATCTCTGCTGTCAAGGTTGAAGCCTATACAAAATATCTCTGTGCCATTAAAGTTTCGGTGTAGATGCATTGCATTAGGAGTAGAGAAGACAAGAGAGAACAAGCTATGCAGAGGACCAAACAATAGATGCAAATGTGATAAATTATAGTATCGGCGGCAGTAGCGGTTGCGATACACGATACAATCATTAAGTTGATAGAAAAAAAGGGTAGTACATGTGAACTAATTTCTTGATTTGGGGGAGAAAATTGCTACGGTAGCACGATCATGGACATGGTCTAGAGATTCTCTGGGGAAAGAAGGCCAGTGCTTGTTGTTGCCAGACAGGGAGGGTACATAGTAAGCATGCTACTATAGTAAAAAGGTGTAGAATGTTGCTCTGAATTTAGTTATATGTGACCTTCCTCGGACAATGTAGTTAAGCATTGGAAAAATATTACGAGGAAACAGGATGTCTAAAGGTCAAAGAGAAAAAAAGATAATTGCCGCTGCTACTGTTACATGATTTTCCTAACTATACGGCATTGTTCAATGGTTCGTTACGTTAGATATTCATCCTTTTCGCCTAGGCCTAGTCCCCCTGGGACGACATGAAAAGACCTCAGATATTGCATTGAGAAAATAGGGCTGCCGCTTCTGCGCGCGTATACATATGTACATATGAAAATCATGATAGTATATATATTTAATATGTGTGTATGTTTATATATGCCTCATTGGCAAAATATGCGCAAGAACAGTTTAACTAAGGATAAAAGAGAATGTAACAAATATGCACCATCTATATACACATAGTGTCAAACGGAAACGCCATGTAAGGTGAAGAAGTATTGTACCTAAATGTGATAATGTAGGCAGATAAACAAAGCTTGGACTCTATATAGAAGTGCAGACACATAGAGCACATAGAACAGAATCCAAGAAAAGAGAGACGTAAGAAAACGTACAAGTACAGGCCTTACAATGCCACGGGCCCCAAAGAAACGTGACACGAGGTGATATCCACTCACAAATACATGTACATGGCTATTAACTACCCAAGAAACTTGATCGAAGTTAAGAATCATGTAGACGAAGAGTGAATGTGAAACTAGCACTAAAGCTAGCATTCAGTGATGCGGATATTCCTATCAAACTATCACTAGTGTAGTATTTAACGAGAGCCCATGACTACGGCAGCAATGGCGGCAGTAACAATAGTTCCAAAGGCAACGCCTTCGAGCAGTAACGTTGTGGCATCACGCATACGCAGGTCGATTGCACGTTCGGAAGAGAGGTCATTCGCAAGATCCCGCCATAGTTTTGGCGTATACAAAAACTCCTCCCATGATAGACTAGAAGTCAGTGGCATGGGGAAATATAGCGCTAGGGGACCTTTGGTAGTGTAAGCCGGGGAGCACTGTGGGATGAAGGGAACAGAGGAGGTATCAGGTTCTGTGGTTTCTATTGGGAAAGAGGCAATTTTGTCTTCGGTCTCAGTCAGTTTAGTAACGGGGACTACAGACTCCGTAACGACGACTTGAGGTGTAGGAGGAGGATGAGCCAGAGCATGGGCCTTTGCGACATTGTCTTCTATAGTCTTCATGACGTGGTCAAGTCTATCACGGACTTCTTCTAGAACGGCCTTTTCTTCCTCGACAACGCCCTTAACCAAGCGGTTACGTTTCCATGGCTCGGCAATAAACTGCAAGCCTAGGAATAGGATGATATTGACGCCCATGAGACCCCAAGTTCCCCAGGTACTAGCACGACGAATGCGGTCACTCCAGATCTGTTCTTCGTGATAACGACGCAAGATACCCTGGTTAAGCTTGGTGCTTAGACTCTGTTCGTCGGCTTCAGCTTCAGTAAGGTTCTCCGAGGCCTGTGAGACCTGACTCTCCATCTCATGGTCTGTTCGATAGAGTTGGGTAAATCGCTCGAGGTCGGACGGGGTCCAGGCGTCTTTGCGAGCTAGTAGAGTAGTTACTTCACGCTGGGTGGCAGCTCTCCGGGCATGCATGGTCTTGTACTGCATACGAGAAGAACGGACAAGGTTCTGGGCATCAGCCAGAGCCAATTCAAGCTGTGCATTGGTGCTCTTGATATCCTCGATGGGCGTGTAGCCAGTGAGGGTATTCAGTGTTGCACTGGCATTGACTACGCGGTGTTGGACATTATCCATGAACACGCTGAAGCGTTCGGCCAGAGCTTTACGAGTGTCCTCTATGTTTCTCTGTAGATCCTCCTTGTTGAACTGAGGCAGTTTGGAGCCATTGGACGGTGATGATGACGACGAAGAGGAGGGGGGGTCGGCAGCAGAGGTGGTGGTACCAGACGGCCAGGTGGGAGTAGTCGAGGTTGAGGATGGGTCGGAAGAAGTTGGAGGTGTCGATGACGTCGTTGACTCGTTCGAAGGGGAGGATTCGACAGATGGAGGGGCAGATTGTGGTGCAGTAGAATCCTTGGATAGCGAAGATGGTGGTGGATTCTTGATAATCTGAGCAAAGGGCGAGTTGTCGTTGTCAACAAAGGCCGAGTCAGAAGAGGGTGGTTTCTTCTGATCGCTTGAGTACATGCGTAGACGGATGGTAGCAGCAGCGGACGGCGATTGGGCGAGTGATGGGCGAGACACTGAAAGTGCCAGGCGGCTAGGCGTTACTTGGGCGCCATTCACAGCACGTATGACGCCTAGAGAGAGGCGTATACTAGGCCTCAACAGGGCATCCATTGTACAACGACACAGCACAGCGAGAAAAAAAAAAAAAAAGTGCTGGGAAGAGGGGGCCAGAGGAGCAAAAAGTGTAGTGAAGACAGACAAGCTCTAACGCAAGTGGGAAACGACTGGGCGGCCCTGGAATGGGCTACCGGATTTGGGAGACGGCAGGCGGCTGGATTGAAGGAGACAAGGCTCACTTCACTTCACTGAAGCTTGTGCGAGGTTCCAGTAACAGAAGCAACAACAAGCAGCAGAAAGCAGCAGAATTCGTTGAGCGCAGGCGCGCGCGCTTCTAGAATTGAGCACTAAAAGAAACAGCGTAAATCAAGAGCAGACGATGACGACAAGGCCGCCACACACATGCAGGTGCAGATGCAGATGCAGTTGTCTTTTTTTCTGCGGTGTTTTAGGGGTTGTTGTCAGCCAGCTTGCCAGCCTCGACTTTGAACGGGACCGTTTGTTGGCGTTAGTGCAGACAGGCTAATTAGCACTGACAAAAAAAAACTAGCTAAACACCAACTAACTTCTTACTCCTACTTTTTTTCTTCCTTAACGACAACACAAAAACAGCAGCCTTCTTCTCTGTCGCTTCATGACAGATCAAGATGCCGAAAAGAGCCAGATGGGTGCTATCAGGGCTACGACATCGACCGTAATGCAAAACTCCACCGAGCTCTCCGCCCAGCCAACTCCCAACACGTCTGTTTATCTTGTTCAGCGTAGTCAAGCTGCTAGCTCATCGTTTGGTAATGCTTGGTCCCGAGCCATCTAGCTGAAGCTGTAATGCTGGCTGACATACAGATGCCCCGCTTTTCTCTACCATTTTTGTGTCTCTTTCTGTGTCCCGCTTTGCCATATTACTGCATCAAATTCTGCCGTTTTCGTGCATCTGCTATACATATATGTAACTGATATGGGTATTATTATGGACTTGCTTGTATCCACACCGCTTTTTGCTAGTACAACCCTTAGCCAGTGCCTACCCGGCACCGTTTGCCGACATCCCGGACGGAAGGTCCTATTGCGGCAACGGCCACATATGGCTAAACACAGCATTTTTTTCAGTACTATGGCATTGAGCAACCACGAAGCGTTTTATTTTGCACCCGAGAGAAACTCTAACACTATTTTATTACCTGATTAGTTCCTTCTATAGCCATAATGTAGTGCCAATGGCTGCCTATTGCGGGATATTTCAAACATCTCTTTTTTTTTAACCTTGTTTTTTTTTACCTTGTTTGGGTTTTTATTGTCCATACAGATACATATGTACATCTACATCCACACACGCAGATAGTTGTACTTCATATGGCACCAAAATCAACAACGCATACCTTTGTACACAGTTATCGCTACGGGCGGCTTATTGCCTTTTGCATTTTGCCCTTGAGTTCTTGTCTTTAACTGCGGCTCTAAAGAAGCTCAATAATGCGAAAATCTCCGCCGATCAACTAATTTCTCGGCCGTATCAAGGATATACAGATTTTGCTTATTACCCATTCGATATGTAATGTACTGTACATACAACTAGATTATGTTCTTTATTTGTCTCCGTGTCATTTTACGAAGCGTTCGACAAGCACGCACATAGTGAAATTTCTGATCTATTGTGGATTGTTGTCTTTATGCGTACCTCTTGGCGGGCTTTTCCGTCCCATTTGCACAAGTTCTTCAAAGGCGACACAAGGCTCTTGCCACACCGGCGTCAATGGTGAAAACCCTAAAGAAGGCCCAAATACCGCGCGTTCCTGGATTTAACTCGAAGCGGAACCCTTATTATTACAAGTATCGTGTTTGCTACACTCCTAGGCTAGAAAACTTACATAGCAATAGACGTATCCAGAAACGTCGGGTGAAAGACCCTTCCTGAACATCCTAAACGGCCTTTTATCTTTAGTGGGGCTTTATCGGCGTGCTTGAACTTGTTTCTGCCATATGCAGAGACCCACTGAACTGTCCGACTTGACAGCCTCATTTCGGGAATAGAGTCGTCATTGGCTCCCTTATCGCTGGTAGGACCCGCTTTTTGTTTTCGTCGATAGCAGCCTTGTGCAAGGTACCTCTGTACTGTCTGGCAACCATGACACAAGTATCACCCGTTATCACGACGTCATAACATGTACACATAACTCTAGTGCATGTAAGTACCTAGGTATCGAAGTACCTTGTACTGTTGTACCGATGCACTAGCGTCTTCAAAAAAAATTCATCTTCGTTTCTGTCTCTGCTTTGTCTCTCATCCGGGGCGTGGTGCCGTTTATTGTTCATGTATATGTATGTGCGTAGTTTACTAACAACTGCCTTGGCCTGTGGTGACCGATTGTTGGCCTCTGCACCAGAAAAAATCAGATAGCGTAGAAAGAAGACCCCTCTTGCTAAAACCCTTGAACCCGATCGGTGTTCCTCCGGCCCCTCCCCTTGAAACCCTGGACCCGAACGGCGAGCCCCTACAGACAGATAATATGGTTCAACCCAGAGTTAAGCAGCTTTGGCGTCATCGACCTATCAGTTTCAAGTATAGATAAAGTAAGCCGTAAGCTGTAGGGCGTTGGCATGCTATGGGTATGCTGGCTAGCGCCATGTACCGGTCGGGCAACACACATACAACTACAGAACACACAGTCTTGGCTATAGTGCGGCGTTTATTAGTGCGGCTGCAAATGCTACAAAGGATCTCCCTAGTGGGTCGTGGCTGGAGCCTCAATAATGGAGCTGCAAATGGAGCTGCAAATAGACGGTCGAGCGATTCTACTGGAGGCATTCTCGGAGCCTTTGACGGGGAGAGTGCGGCCGCTGACTGCTGTCATTCGCAGGAGGCGTGTTTTTATGGATCTGTATGACGCCATTAACGAAGCAGTGGCTGTTCCTTCTTCCTGCAGTGTGTTCATTTCATCGATTTGCTATTTTCTTTTTTTGTTTTGTTTATCTACGTGTTGAGGTGCTGCAGCCAAGCTGCTATAGGCTTTGTTTTTGCATGTTGAGTTGCGCCGATACGACGTGGGGCCGTCGGAGCCGCAGATGAAGGGCTACTTTGGTGCTCTCGGACGGACCTATGAGCTAATGAACCACACTAATCATACTAAGCAACATAATAAATAAATAGTATACTAGGCCGGGCTAGCAACTAGCACGGCGTTAGTACTAACCCTCCTCAGCAGCTGCCGTGGCCGTGGCTTTCTGAAGCAGGCTAACCACACTAACCAGACTGTGTGAATACTTTTGGCCATTGATTATCAGGACGTGCTTGTAATATGTGCATTAGTATCCAGATGCTTGTAGATGGCCATATACCGGCATCATAACAATTACAACCAATCCACAATCGTACACCCAAATCCCCGAAAGAGGGTGTGTGAATGAAAATTCTAGCTCCATGGTAGGTGTAGATGTAGATACATCACCATCATGTACATTATGTACATGGCAAATGTACTCTTTTTCTATTTTGTTTCCAGAGGCAAAATATACTGGAAATCTAGAGAGAATAAGGAAGCCAATGCTATACAGGACCCTGTGAAGAGTTATAGCGCAAGTCCGTAACATCGATTATTCCGTATCTCTCTTCTTTCATCCGTATCCTCGTCTGTCTCCTCGAGTATAAGAAGTCGGGTCTCCTGCTCCTCTTCATTGCTCTTGTTTCCCTTCGATATCCAGATCATCACACTCCTTCCAGCTTTTCCATTCCTTACTCTGCTTTTTTGCAAGATACCCTTTGCACAGATCATCTATTCTATCATCGTTTCTATATTCTCAACCCAACCGTCAAAATGGCTATTACTATCCCCCCCGCTATGACTACCGACCCCAAGGTCATCTTCTTCACTGACTTTGACGGTACGGTCACCACTTCTGATTCCAACTACATGATGTGCGATGCCATCGGTTACGGACAGGAGAAGCGTTGCGCTGCCAACGATGCCGTCCTCAACGGCGAGCGTTCGTTCCGCGATGCCTTCAACGAGATGATGGACTCCGTCCAGACTCCCTTCTCTGAGGCCCAGCAGTGGCTGCTTGACAACACCAAGCTGGACCCTCAGTTCCCCGTCTTCTTCCACTGGGCCCGTGCCAACAACGTCCCCGTTGTTGTCCTGTCCGGTGGCATGAAGCCCATCATCCGCGCCCTGCTGGCCAAGGCCATTGGTGAGGATCACGTTGACGAGATCGAGATCATCTCCAACGACATCCAGCCCAAGCCCAACTGCGACATCAACGATGCTGATGGCTGGTCGCTCAAGTTCCGTGACAACAGGTAAGCTCTTTTTCTCTTCTGTCAATGACATCAAGCCATGCTTTGCAGCCCCTCAGTTCCTTGAATCCATCCGGTTCCCAGACAAGCTCCCTTGCCTTTGTCTCAACAAACGAGACTAGGGCATGGCTTCTAGTTTGAACAGGCCCCATTCTCCATTCTCCATTCTCCACTATCCGCTACGTTACGAGAAATTCATAGCTAACTCACTACTTCCAACAGCATTGAGGGTCACGACAAGAGCATCGAGCTTCGCAAGTACAACTCCATCCCCGCTGACCAGCGCCCTATCATGATGTACGCCGGCGACGGTGTTTCTGACCAGTGCGCTGCCCGCGAGACCGATCTGCTGTTCTGCAAGATCGACAGAGATCTAGTCACCTACTGCGAGCGTGAGAACCTGCCCTTTGTCAACTTCCGTGACTGGGCTGATATCCAGGCTACCGTCCAGAAGGTCCTCGATGGCAAGACCAACGTCAAGGCCGAGGCCAAGGGCCGCATCTGGTAAACAGCAGCAAAATCAGCGCATATGGTTCGTTGATTTGATGATACCCGCAACGATGATACCATAGATTCACGATCTAGAGCTTTTTTGTTTTTTTTTCTCTTCCTGTTCTTGTTTGGTTCTGTATTTGATTTTTATCTGCTTTTTTTCACGAATTGCCTGCTTTCGTATATCAGCATAGCGCATGCGCCATACGAAGTATTCAGGACTAGTTTTAGTTACTCTGCTGCAAAAACAAGGCGATCTCAGGCGCCTGGCAGCAAATGAACAAAAATTTGATTATCAACAAACACATTATACTCTATGAATGTTAGTGACCAAAAGTAATCATTTGTAAATATTCTTCAAACAATCGAGTCATCACAGTAGCCGGTATCAAAATATAGTCAAAAATGTAGTCAAAACAAGCTAGAACAAACCGACGTGTATCTAGACTATCATCACTGCCGTCCAATCACGGCGAGCCAAGCCGGCAAACATTGAGAGCCTCCTCAAAATGGAGACAACAAGACAGCCTCATTACTAAACTTTGATCGTTTCCATTAACCTTTCTCGACGAACATCCCAAAGTGTGTCCGAGCGCACGTTACCTGTTGGATTTCACGGCGCAGCAGGCTCTTGAGCGGAAGCGGGGGATTTGAGCAGATAAGTCGCAATGCAGTCAGCCTTCTGGATACCAGTAAGTCGTTGGCTTGTTCCTCCGATAGGCGCTTTGTAGTTACAACTATATAGTTGTATGCAAAAGGCCATAGTGGATAGTGGATAGGTTTCCTAATGTGGTCAAGTGTCTACATATATTCAGACTTGACTACTACTATGGGCACAGCATACCTACTAGCTGTATGCCCTATGTAGAACACGGCCTAGTATTATTCACATATATTCCCCGGTCTCTTGTACAGATACAGACATATCGTTATCGTAGTATGAATCCGCACATAGAATGTCACCCGTAAGTAAGAAACGGCTTGATGGTTGTGAGGCGAAGTGTGTCATCCAAACAAAACAAAAAAGTCTATTACTACTACTAGATAAAGCTGCCAAGAAGGAGGGGGGGTGGTGGGCGAACGCAGAGCCTCACATATTGGCACGGAATGCACTGTGACTAAGCAATACACCAATCAAGGTGGGAAACAAAAAAAAATCAAAAACTTTAATGGCCTGCTGCATAATTGTCTTCATTCCCTATTTACCTCCCCGGCTATTTTGTACTGTTGATTTCATATATACATACTTTTTGCCCCATCATCATCCTCCTCTTGTCTTCCATCATCCTGCCCAGCGGTGTTTGTAACTGGCCCCGTCTAGCTGCATCCCTTCCCTGATTTTACTCGTCGATTTTGATTGCGCAGCTAAGAGTAACTAATAAATAGGGTGATAGTGGCTAACTAAGTCCCTGTAGGAAGATTCGCAGCCTAGTTGTTTCATGGTTGTCGTATCGCTTCCAGTGGACTATCTCCGGTGAGCCGTCATCATTTCGATAAGATCGATGTGATAGGGAGACAGTGCATACAATAACCTTGCACATACGTTTTGTTTTATCTGTATGTTTCGTTTGTATCCGCTTTTCATTCGATGTACAGGCATTTTTTCTTTAACCTAATCAGCTCTCTTGCGTGGTGTAGGAATGCCGTACCAGACGCCCATCATGACAGTGAACAGCGTAATCACGATTGGATGCAGCACCCATGTTGAGACCGCTTGTGCTAGAACACCGGTAATCAACGGCGCCACAGCACCACCTGAGCTTCCAAACGCCGTGATGGTTCCGACGCCGCTAAGTTTCTCCTGGCGCGTCATGGTCGCGAGGAACACGGCCATTGAGCATGGGTAGACCGGACCGAGGAGTAGGCCAACAAAAGAGACAGCTACGGCATCTCCAATAACGTGGGGCACACTCCAGACGATAGACTCTAGCACGATTGCGCCAAGAACCGCGCCGTAAACGAAGCGCTTCTCGCCGATCTTGTGGGCGGGGCCTGACAGCAAGAAGCGTCCGAGAGTAATGCCACACCAGAAACCAGACGTGACATAACCGACAGATGCTGGGTTTCCGTTGCGCGCGTTGATAAGGAAAGAAATAACCCAGCCCGAGATGGATACTTCGGAGCCCTGGTACGAGAATACAAACAAGGAGCCTAGCAGAACCACGGGTGACCGTAGGGCCCGGAACATGGCTAGCATCTTGTTGGGCGTCTTGACGTTGATGGCGGCCGGTAGAGCATCTGCAGTGGATGCCAACGGGGCATCTTCGGGGCCCTCGTACTTCCAGAACGCCCACGGAGCAAACACGACAGAGGACGTCGTGAGGCCCAGAGTGATCAGATAGTAGCGGTACCACGGTTGGTCAACGGTAGTCACCAGGGTCGTGGCAATGAGCGGGGCGATAGTGGCTCCAAGGCCGTAGAAGCCGTGCATCATACCAAGAATCGAGGTTCCATTCTGTAGTCCGCCGCAAAAAATGTTAGCCACGGCCAGGTATAGAGCAGTGCCACAGCCGAATAGGAAGAAGGACACGACTATCAGGGGGAATGGCGCTCCGACAGCCAGCGGGATGAAGCCGATGGCGTTGCATGATTGACTGAGCAAGAGAGTCTTGTCGCGGCCAAGGTGGTGGCGGATATAATCCAGCATCAGGGCAGAGATGATGAAGCCCACGGCGTTACCGACAAAGATGGTAGACACCGTACCATATCCAATGTTATAGTATCTAGAAGAGCTGATAGTTAGTATAACTATGTAATCTACATGGCGTGGTTAGCTGACACTCACGTTTCCATATACGGAATAACAGCACCAGAAGCGCCGTCTAGCATGCCACCCAGGAAGTTAACAAAGCAGCAAGCGGCCACACGGAACCTGTTGTGGTACGGATCGTGCCAGCTCTGGAGCACTTCGACCTCGACATGGACCGGCGAAGCAGGCCGGCTACTCTCTAGATCCATGATGGTCGATGCATTGCGCGAGAGGGCCGGAGGCGTAGCATGAGCACCGGCCTTGACGACCCCGGGCGAAGCATTTCCGGGTGCCGATGCAGCAGTTGGCAAGCGTTCTAGCTCATGGCCGTCTTCGATGCCGTGCGGAGCTCCGGGATAAGTCCGCTGAATCGCCCGGGCCGGAGCCGACGGAAGACGCGGCAGATCTTCGTCGTGGAAGTTGGCAAGCGTGGGAATCATGATGGCGGGCTTGTTTCGGAGGCCGTTCTGATTGGTCGGATTTGTTGCGGTGCGACAAGAACGATAAGCGGGCGATAAAGAGCTGATTAGCAGAAAAAAAAAAGGAAAAAAAAGAAAAAAAAGAACAAAGAAAGTCGCACAAAATATAAAATTTGAGAAAATGCGTAGACAAATATTAGACTTTTATATCATCCGAATGGTGATATCGTTTTTATGGCAGGCAAAAAGATACAAAAAAAATAACGACGCGATAGCAAAGAAAAAAGTTTTCGTGCTTTAACTCAAGCCAGTGTAAAGAAGAGGCGTTTATTTGAGCATCAAATAGTAGAGCAGGGCTAGACGTCCTGGAGCCGCACACTAGGACGAATCTAGTAGGCCAGGCCGTCGCAAAGAGCCGCCACTATAAGAAAAATTATTATGTTTGTAAGTTCAAAGAGAATATTGACTAAGCTTGGCATGTAGAGATGATGGAGAAGAAGAAAAGACAGAAACTGGCCGGTCGAGATGAAAAACAATCTTACGAAGCGTTTCCTTATGAAGTCCGCCAGAAAATCCAGCCGTCTTTGTTATCGTCAGTGCTGTTTGCTCCTCCAAGAAAAGATGATGCGGTCAACATGTTTACACAATAAGCCAAGTATTATCTGATAGACACGATACAACACCACCAACTAGAGTTGGCTCCTTTGCTGCATGTGTTATGCCCCAATATTCCCTTCCCATGATTACTGTATCATTTCCGTAAAATAGTGGTGCCTTTGCCTGAGTTTCTGCATATTTAAACGGACCAACTTTTACGCTACTCACGATACCGCCTCCAGCCAAGGCGGAACTTACAATTTAGGGCAATGCCTCACAAAAATACACATTAGAGGTGCACTATGAACCAGCCTATGGACGACCGTTGTCTAAAGCCCGAAGCCGAAGCCCGCTCTAGACACACCATCTTAAGTCCTCGAACCAGTATAAATCTAACGATGCTTTGTGCCGCAAACGCCGAACAAATAATTTCTCTGAAAACGAAGCCTTGCCAGTGCTTCTGCGCTTATTTCCAGCCATGTTTCAGCAGTGCTTGAATGATACACAGTAGCTACTTACCGTAGCACAATCGTCGATAACGACACTCCTAACGCACAACCATAGACAGCATGTGAAAATACATACAGACCGTAGATGATAAACCTCACGGTAGTATATACATGTATGTCAGTGGGAAGCACCACCTACTTCGTATCCGTGCAATCCTGGCCGAGCCGCGATACCGGCCCATCATGTCCTCTTCCCTGTCCATTCTATACTACGACGCTAAACGGCTATTCTAGAACCTAATAATCACGACCAATAGTCAATCCGTGATTCCTGATTATTAGACTTGATGTCAATTTTTGATGGTCATCTGACTATAAGTCGGCTGACAAGCGTGTCTCTGCGTAGTTTTCGCTATCAAAAAGTACGAAAACTAAATAATAAAAAAAGCACCGGCTTGACTTTTACATGCAGATACTTTGCCTATAGTATACATATCTCCTCCGTGGTCTATACTCACGAAGCGCGTTCGACGACCGGGGTACTTGATATGGATGGACGATTCACTATTTAGCCTAATATCACAGAGGATGGGGTCGCATCTTTCTTTTGCAGCAATGAACGGGTATGTAGTTTTTCTATGTTTCCATACATGTATATCTGTTGTACCATTTATTCCTATATTCTTCGATGGCCAGCGTTTACCCTAAATATACCCAATATTTACACATCATGCGCCATGATACAGGTACAGGTCAAAGACAGATGGAGTCCAGACTGTGATATCTGCACACAAGTTTTTGTTCTAGGGCCAGTAGTCTGTTTATATGTATGGCATTCCTATATTTTTTGCCAGGCGACGGTACAGAATACTACCACGCCTTGTGCTTAGTAGACAGAAACACGGCTTGTCTTACACCTGGTGTAGCATATCTTATGTGAATCTCATGCAAAAACAAAAAAAAACTTACCCTCCTTTCCTGCCGACCGTTGGTTCAAGGTGGTTAAAAGGTTGCTTTGCTGGCTTAGGTCAGCGTTGCAGTGTGATATACATACAATTATGTACCAGTGCATTGAATTAAGCCTTTGCTGTACAAACGTACACAGATAACTACGTATCTGTACATATGCACATATCGTGGGACTAAAGCATGTGCGGTAATATATACACACAGATATGTACTCATGCCATACTTTTCGTCTTTTTTGCGAGTTATCAAATTATCAAATCCATTCACACACTCCAATATGTCTTTGGTCTTTTGCCGCTAATTAGCGCATGTACATGCTTTTTACCGTCTCCTCTTCTTCAAATCCGGTAAATATACCCATATCACATCAAAATACCCTTCGCATAGAGAACGAAGCATCGCATATATTATATATGTAGTATTGTGTACCAGCGCCATGCGATGTATGTTTGCTATGTTGTTTCTATTCCTCTTGCCTCCAAATCAGACCAATATAGAACTCCAGGCCGTAGACCCATATGCCTTAAATGTTTTCGAAGGAATTTAGTATTGAAAAAAAAAGCTAATAAAAGATAAGAAATAAATTATGGTGGTTCGTCTTTTTACCTCTTTAGCCTAATCAGGTCCTCCGCTCAAATACTCCGCGTATTATGACGGGATTACTACTTTAAGTAGAGCCACACGGCTGAAAAGGTGTCTAATAGTAGTAACATTAGTAGCATACAAACATTTGGTATACTAGTACCTGAATGGCGGAGAGCTTAGCTTGAGAAAAATCGAGGCAATTCCATAATTTACATTTAGAACGTGGCTTATGAATTACTAAAACTCTATTCACTATAATTTTAGTATTTCTAAGATATAGAAGTCAAAGTGTGTATAGTTTGAAACCCTATACACCATTTATATTAACCCTAATGTTTAGAACCACACTAAACGTCATACTATTAGTGTCACCATATCCTATAAAAAGATAGCGTCATTAACAACTTTGTCGCTGACAAAGACTCAACGACGTGTCGTCGACACTATAGCATTATTTTATATTTCATCAAGATGATAGATCTAAACTTGCTGACTTTTAGAGACAGCCTGATAATAGTCATTCTAATATGACGTATAGTCATCCCCTATTTCAACTTAGAGAATATCAGTACTCAAGATAGATGAGGGGTAATTAGTACAAGACGAATCATGAGCATTGCTGAGTGGGATCACTCATGCAGCATAGTCAGCTACGATTTGAAATCCCAGCCCAACCGAATAACTACCAAGTACGCGATTGTAGAGGATAGAAAATTAAATTAATTGAATACAATGTGAACAAGAACAAATCTTACTGTCTAGATCAGCCGTTACAATAGTATGAGAAGAGCAATACCAACAACAGCTTGAGAATATAAGTCTACGATAGCTCTAGGATCAGATCATGTAGTTCAAGTACTGCCTTTAGATCGTACATACAAACTAAACAATTACCTATTCACTTATTGCTATACACGAACAGCGGCCCAAGCGGGGAATAAGTAGCTAGTCATACATTATATATGATTGATGATGATACAAACTAAATGCCATTGGACTATATCTCTCATCGAACAGCGTTTACGTAGTATCTGACCGTAACGGCATCATAAAAGTCGGGATTTGATGCCCAAGGTTGGCATACGTATTTCATCTATAAATATGGCATTGTTTTCCATTTCAAACCCACGTTAGACAACAAAAGTTGAAGTACATCAACACCTCTACTTTACTTCATATTCAATCGTAAAATCATTGCTCAGCCTCCAAATCTTTTCGCACTCTCACCCATTCAAATCTATATCACATAATGACCCCTTTTGTTTGCAAAGGCGCCGGTTATGGCAATGGAGACGTAAGATATCCCTATCCAAAATCAAAATATTGAGGCTTAAAAAACTAAATCAAATTATTATAGAAAAATGAAGTTAACTTTAAGGGTACTCTTGAGGACGGAGATAAATTCACAATATACGAATCAGTTACTCTGTGTTGGACTTCAAAAGATGAGGATTCTTACTTGAAAGTTGATGAGAAGCCAGTAGAAATGAGTGGAAACGAATATGATGTTTCTGGAGGGGGCACAACAGTAGAAATCTGTGGTGGCCGATTCTACGGGGCCTATGCCCAAAAATGAATGCACTGTACTGCACTTCGTTGGTTGACGGACTATCTAGTTGTTCACCTTCTAAATGATCAAATTTCTATCTATAATGAATGTATAAAAGCTCTATTGTTGGCAACCTATATACGTAGCATACACTCTCTCCTAAGATATATATTTTCAAATAAGTACTAACTTATATAACTTCTGTTGATCATACATAGTATGCGGTGGAAATTCGCGATGGATTATCTGATATCCACATCCCCTCCGCTAGTTACCGAGTTGAATGATAATATAGAACAGTCTTATAGGCCATGTCTGTGATTTGAGGCTGGTCCGTACTGAAGGAGTATTCCAGGTAGGTCTGTGGGGGTTAATAGACACTTACTTATACATTGATTACAAAGCTAAATTGACACAACCAACAACCATGGGATACTAGAATATAGATATCATAATAGTTACTCAAGCCATTCTTATTAAAAAAGCTATTTATTCTATGCACAATTTTAGCCAAACTAGCCAATGATGACAACCTAGGCTACTTACCTCCTTAGTAACTAAGTGATACATCACTCCCGATAACTTAATATCGTGGCATGAAGAGACCCAGTGATGTTTCAACGACAATGTAGAAAGCTCTGGCATACTTCTGAGTTGGTTAGCTAATAACGAGGCGGACATCTCAGATGCCGTGACACGTAGAATATTCTCCGAGGTAGTATCAAAAACGTGTGAAAAGTAGAATCATCGACGGTGAGATAGACTTTTCAGTCATAGGACAGACTAACTTCCATGAGTCTCCACATCTGTGCCGCATCACCGGTTTTACCGGCAATTATACAACGTATGAGGAAACAAGTCGACACCACAAGCCATTCTTCTTAGGGAGGACACATCAGACTAAGACCTTTCCTGACCCTAGTACTTGCTAGATTTCCGATTAAGCGATGCTAGTGCCATCGGCGTCTTGGCGATGGTATTCAGACAGCATGACGATACGTAACATCGGGGGCTCCAGAGGTAGGGGGAAACATTTGGCCGGGTGGTCAAAATGACATCGTGTATGACCGTGAAACCGTGAATGCTGCGTCAACTTGCTTCAAGATCATACTGTCTATGGCTGAGCAAAGGTGATACGTCGATGGATACGAAACACCAGCTAACGGCTATATGGTTGGTTTGAGGCTACAAAAATGGGTGTGTAACGATCTAAGTAGTCGACTTATATCAACCGAATCCTCCCACTAGATATCGTTCAATTTAGAATATAGAAGCTCGGATTCAACATAACTGTAATTGAGTAATTCAGATTTATATTTCCACAAGATACAGCTCCAACTATATAACAAAAAAAATCACAAACATACATGAAAAATAGCACGATGAAGCTTCTCACAGTTTTCACAACCCTCTTGTCCACCTGCTGGGCAGCTGTTGGCAGCTCTACCAACTGGCTTCTGGCCCCCAATGACAAGCTAACTACCATCAACATAGCCTACGACTCCGGGTCTCTAACCCACTCTGGCAATGTGAGCCAGCTGCCAAAAGTCCGCAATGTGAGCCCGTCGGTAAACGTGGAGCGCAGAGTCTCTTACTTTGAGTGCCTCGGCAAAGCTGTCATTGACGGCGACATAGTCTTCGGCAGCATCAACAGCCTACTCGCTTACAAGGTCAACGCCAACACGCCCCGTCGCTCGCCACGTAGCATCCCACCACACACGGATCGTCGCTCTCTATCCATCAACAGCGGTGACTCTCGCAAGTGGAAGGGCGGCGTGGTGCCATACTTCTGGTATAGCAACAAAGATTCACAGAAACGTAATGCCATGTTCTCCGAGGCTGTCAAGATCTGGAAGGCCGTTCTGCCGTGGTTGCAGTTCAAGGAACTGGGTGTAGCTCAGGTCACGTGGGGCCCTATCATCATCCAGTCTGTCGATGGAAACAACTCGGCTAGTACTATCGGGCATAACCCGATAGCTGATGGGAACTTCTTGCTGCTGGGTGACACTTCCGATCTCCTGGTCTATGTTCACCAGATCGGCCACGGTAAGAAATATGAATAACACGTTGCATTAGCTTCGCCTAGTGATACTAGTCCCCGCTAACTTGTATTTAGTACTTGGCCTTTTGCATGAGCACCAACGCCCTGACCGGCCGGATAACTTTGATCTTTTCTGTGATCGGGTACGCTGCAGTTCACCCAGCTCCGGCTCGGGAACCTGTGACCCGCCGTCCTGCGATAGTGCGTCATGCACCGGCTACGGCTGCCACTACGCCCTATTCGACAGTACATCTGCGCCCAGCCTCAACGCCTCTGGCCCCTACGACCCCAAGTCGGTTATGCAGATCGACCCGGCCACGTGGAAGAGTGACAGCGCCAACGGGAACCCCCTAGTACCCAAGACAGGTGTACAGTATGAGCACCCAACGTCGTGCTTCCCGTCCAAGGGCGATGCCGAGCGCGTGTGTGCGCTTTACAGCGATGTTTGCACGAGTGTTTGTGGCAACGGCATCGTCGAGCAAGGCGAAGAGTGTGATGATGGCAACAATATCAGCGGCGACGGGTGCAGGGCTGACTGCAAGAAGGAGAGCACCAAGCCTGAGCCTGTATGCGGTAATGGCAAGGTCGAAGAAGGAGAAGAATGCGATGATGGCAACATCATCAATGGGGACGGCTGTAGCTCTACTTGCAAGACGGAGGGCGGCAATACCGACTCATGCATTGACAAGTGCGACCCAACGAGTGGACGGAACTTGTGCGATAGTACCACCTCCTGCATTCGCATTAATCAAGGAAAGATCCCCAACAACTTTCTTTGTGCCTGCCGTGCAGGCTATAAGGGTGGTTCGAACTCATCCAGTGTTCAGCAGTACCGTCTTCCTTGGAATGGTTTTGAGTATCTAGTGGTTGTCAAGCCAGGCCAGAGCTGCAGCGTTCTATGCGATAAAAATTGGTGCGAGGATGTTGCCATGGCCGGCCAGTGTTATTAAAGGAAGGGATTTCGGTCACTTCCCGGAATATAGCGTATAAACTATGTATACATATTAATAGCTTTCTCCTGTGGGTGATCTGATATATTGAGATCAATCAAGTTTCTTTTGTTTTAAGTTATACGGCTAGCCACTCGTTTTTTCATAGAATCGACCAAGAAAATGTTCTGGAAGGTTGTAATCTGCCTCCAACTTCTGGACCTCTTGTGTAGCCTCAGCCAGGTAGTCTCGTCCGTGTAGATAAGCAAACGTTTCAGGCGGGTTCCCTATATTACGATGGCCAGTTAGTCATCAGTTCTATAAATCAGCATCAAGTTAACTCCTATCATTGTACAACCTACTTGGGATCTGGTCATGAGGTAGAAACAAGGCAAGCTCCTTTTCTGCTCGCGGGCCAACTCCGACACCCGACCGGCTGAGAATCTGGACGACAGCCGTACGTGTTCTGCGTAGCTTCTCATAGACGTCGAGCCGGCTATCGACTGTGCTAGAGGTTGCACCGTATAGTACAGCACCCAATACAAAGCCGTCTTCGATGGCTTGGGCCGCTCCTTGGCCAAGCTCTGCAGGTAAGGTAAGTTAGCAAAAACAACGGCTATGGGCTAGTGCAACAAGGTTCTTACGGTGGAACATTGCGTGAGCAGCATCACCAGCTACTAGAAGTCGGCCTTTTTTCCACGTGGGTAATGGCGGCTGGCAATATACTGGGAGCCGACGGATTTTCTTCGCCTTGCTATAGAATCGTTAGTGGTGGGTATATAGTACACCTAGAGCTCTGTTCGTACATACCGTATCAGCGCATGAGTCCCTGGGTGGCATGACTTCATCAACTTGAGCACCGGAGTTGCGTCAACATCGACCGACATGTCTAATCATTTTAGTCAGCTAAGAATTTATTCAGCTGCGGCTCTCGGCAACTTACACGGAAACATCACGTCATCACCATCGTTTTTGTGAAACATAATCACAACGTTGTACACCGTACCCCTTTATACACGGGAATTTAGTCCTAGTTAGCAAATCCAGTCTTTTCATACTCCCAACTAGATATTATCCCGGTTGGCTAGCGCTCTAGATAGGACGACCTGATATATACTCACCCTCGACATGCATATATCATCATCTGCGCATTTGACTCAGGGACATTTATGAGCCGGAACATCCCTGGGTCAGACCCAAGCCAGCTCATAATCTCAGAATCAGCTTCAAGGTCATCTGCATCGATGAGAAAGCGGTAGCAAAGCTCAAATTTCCGCTCGACATCCAATGTGTCGTCCGAGGTATCAAGAAGGCTACGCACAGCGATTGAGTGAACGCCGTCCATAGCAACTATCAAGTCGGCTGATATCTCGTCACCAGAAGCTAAAGTAATCGACGGAATGATTGGGTTCTACAGAGTAGTGTTAGCCTAGTCCCTAAGTCCAGCATGAATGATTGTCGTTATACATAAGCCTTAATGGCAACGTTTTCATAGGCATCCACCGGCTTTCCCCGGCCATCTTGTGCCAAGGCAACGTCTTGTAGGGCCCGTGAAGGTCGACTCGGTGAGCGTGCCAGTACGTCTCGCCATATTTAGCATCAAGGTGAGCAAACGATGTTGTATGTCTGACGTTGAGTGTCTTGTAGTCGAAGTTCATGATACCAGTGCCATGTACACCGTTTCCACTCTCTCGGTTAATTCCCCAGACTCTCAAAGCACGAGCTGCGTTTGCGGGCACAGTGATGGCGGCGCCGACTTCGCCGTCCAGCAGTCCCTTTTCGTAGAGTCTAACTCGGTGGCCTGCGCGGCGTAGAGAGATAGCAGCTGCCAGGCCACCGATCCCGGCTCCGACGACGATTATGTTGAGCATGGTCAAATGGAAAGTCCGGTAGAAACAAGGTACGTACGGTGAGATATGTCGTATGAGGTTTCGATAATACAAATGCTATGCAATGCAGTGTAGTGCTACGCAGCAGCGTATCAAACACGAATGTGCTGTTGTTTATTTGACCGTCTGTCTGTCTGATCAGACTGACGTCTCAGTCCAGAACACTCCCACGGAGATATTGACGGTCTTCGAAACTATTTGTAGCCTAACTGACAACGCCCCGTCCAGACTCGCTTCATATTAGCAATCACAGTCTATGTCTCCCAAGGGTCTCCAAAGAGGGCCCTTTGGTTTTTGCTCACATGAGCAAAGGGGCTACACAGCACAACGCCTTAGCCGAGGGCACACCGAAGTATGGGTGGCTCTCGGTTCCCTGAGTCTGGCGCAATCGTGGCCAGTAGCTCCAGAGACATCAAGCTAGGCAATATACAGTAGAGTGTAGAGAAGAGCATGAAGGAGGCGTGTGGTGGGATCCAGGAATAGGCAATAAGTATGTATCATCGCTAGAGCTGTAGACCACACAGACCACGTACTACTGGCTCAACCATCGCCCGGCCATAGCCTAACAAAAAGTCTACCGACAGGCCAGCACTCGTTGATACTGGGTCGTGATGTCTCTTAGGATTGCGTTATTGGTGAAAAAGCCACTAACCTCTGAAGGACTCACCTTGAAATGCGAGATTCAAGACAGGCCTATGGCGCCCATGATGAAGAATTAATACACGTCTCAGTTATATTTGTAAATTCCGCCCGCTCATAAAACATGGCGTTTGCTAGGGCTACTCAAGTAGGAAGTATGTTATGTCAAGTGTTAGCTCAAACCCTAGCTGCGTAGCTTGTCCAATTGTCCTCGATTGTTATTCATCAACCAATAAGTGGGCAAGAGTGTCAACTGGTCGATATCCTTCATAGTGGAGCAATCGTGCGAGTTTCAATCTAATTTTTGTCCCAACCCCTTCGTGAAATATCGTGAAAACTTACAAAAAAAGTCTTATGTAGGTGTAGTCTTACTCGGTTCAAATACACATTGGGATATCTGTATTTCCACAATTGAAACTGTGTCTCAGAAATATCGCACCGATTAATATCATGTTCGTCTCTTCCGATTAATGTTCGCAGCGGAGCAATCTATGCGATTTCAAAAAATCGGTTCACACGCCACTTTATTATTTTATTTTATTTGCGTTTGTTTGGTTCCCTTAATCAAATTATTTGCCTCGCACCTTGTCTCTCCAGACTCTATATAAGCGTTGAGCGATTTTGGGTCGGGTATCGACTCTACTGTTCTAAATATAAGAGAGAAAATTATTTCTTTTTCTTCTTCTTCTTGCTACTAGTATTACCACAATGCATCGGGAATTGGGCTGTTTGAGCTTGGATAAATGTCCGAAGTGTCGGAAGAAAGTATCGCGAAGATTCTATCCCAAGGTCACATTGAATACTCCGTAGCGATGGGATCTCTATTTAGCTCATTATTTCTAGATTGAATGGCGAAGCCATTAAACATGGTCCTCAGAGGCTTCTAGTGGTTTTCCAAGCCCTTCTTCTGTTACTTTGGATAGCTTTGCCATGCATCAATCATGTTATAAACGTTGTTTTCCAAGCACAAACGTGAGCATTGGTCAAGCATAGGCCTTGATATCGACACAGCCCAGGACTATCATTGCCGATTCTATGCATTCTATAGTTCGTTCTTCAGTGTGGCTTAGTAAACCTTTTTTTTTTTTTTTTTTTTTCGCAAGCTGCCTCTATAGAGAGAAACAGATTATCAAGGCCCTATCCTAACCTCTAATTGTTATTGTGTATAACGATCAATGAGTGCAAAACAGATCGTCTGGCTTGGCAATAGTAGATAATGAATGAGTGATACTGAGTGATACTATAGCATATGCATAAATTCCTGGCATCTTCTCCGACACTGCAACCTTAAAAAGCTACAATCCTACCTGTCTGTCTACTTTGAATTTGTACACGAGACTGTATTGTCTGTATGATGGCTTTTTATTTCTCGAGAGATACATCTGTCGTTAGGCCCCTTCACATTGGCTTTTGCGGCACGAATCTGATCATCCATCTCTCTTGTCTGTTAGGGTTGACAGATAGGCAGCGATCTACACAGCAAAAAGGACTCTTAACACAGGAAGGCCTCCGTAGATCAAACCGTCCAAGTCAGAAGTTGGGGCTCCTTCTCCGAATCCGCGGTTTCTCAGACCACTAGACAGGGATATAAGGGCTTTTCTGACCGGCCTTCCAGCTACATAAGCATAGGGTTGTTGTTTGAAAATAACACCTTCTGAAACCGGGTTGCTACTTAGCCAGAGATTTTTAGCATCACAACCCTCTGATGTAAAATAGAAGGGAATGCTTTCTGAGAGGCGGGCCAGAGAGAACGGGCCACCCGGTGGCCCCGATGCGTCTGATATCAGCGGAGCAAGGCTCCATTGAAGCAATGATTTTCCTTCAAGAAATACAGCCAAGTATATTTGTAGCTGTAGACAGCCTTCATTGCAACTATAGCCATAACCATAGCGGCGTTATGAGACTACGGAGTCTCTCTCTTGCGGCGTGTTGAGAGATCGCGAGAGCATCTTACATGGGGATTACACAGGAGCAGACTCACGATGCTACCTTCTTTACAGTGATACCCGGCAATGATGAGATGAGAAGAGAAACGCTGGCTTGTCGATACCCTTCACAACGTCGCAGAACTGTTGGCTCAGACTCTCCAAGTTCAGCCAACCCGTGACGGTTTATGTTCGTTCCATAGACCGGCCTGTCCATATTGGCATCTGAAGTGGAAGATGTGATCTTTGCCTACTAGTCGGTTTGATGTGTTTAACTCATCGCAAATACAGGCTGAACTCTGAACTTGTTCTGCTAGTATTGTTGTCCGTCTTTCAGCCTGGGGTGTGGCGTGTTGAAACCCCTTCGAAACGGTTCCGCACCTCATACAGATAATAGATCTGCCTGCCTCGTTCAAACCTTAACTAGGAATTTGCTTAATATGGCAAATAGCAGTAGCATACCAAACAATAGGGCTAGCTGGCTGGCATGTACCACCTTTTTTACTTTTTACTTTTTTTTTTTAAACCAAATTTTTTTCTTTTGTTCTTTCTTTCCTTTTGCCCTTAACAATGGCCATAGTAAGTAGACTAGGCCGAGCTGAGGCAAAAAACAAGGTTTACAAGCGAGAATCAAACATGAAGCAGCATGAATTTTGTCTTTAGACTGGATTAGGCTTACTTGCACGCTGATCCGGTTTTACGACGTGACAAGCTTTCACTTTTCAACATGAGATGGGGCACGACTGGTGATGCTCTTGTAGAGATTCTTGGCTTTCTGGATCGATGCTACGTAGCTTGACACTTATCAGACAGACTGAAGAAACCACAGAAGAACGTGAATATCTGGCTGGCTTTGTGTGGGATGCTTCACCAGAGGCCGACGCGGCTATGGGCAGTCCAAGGCACAGTATAAGGGCGAAGACGAGAGAGGGGGCTTGGGGAGGGAGAGAGTTATCAAACGAGAACCCAAGTATGGAATATGGAGCTAGCCAATGATGTCAGAAACACTCGCCCATCAAAACTCGAGGATGCTCAAAGCTCCGGGTACCCCCCCCCCCTTCCTTGCGCCTGGACCAACAAACATAACTCTCTAGTCCTTTAAAACCAAGTACAAGTCCCATGAACAAAGTCTTCTATTATTGTTATTTTTAGGAAACCATACAAATTCCTTACTCCAAAACTCTTCTTTCCCTTTACGTCTTTTCGTGCCACAGGCTGAGCTGGTCTCATAGTGTGTTGTTCTCTTTCTGTTCCGTGTACATATAACGGACTACCTAGCATCCCAATTTCCTCGTTTCTTCTTTCTTTTTGCTTAATAGCCTTATTCATTCAGACTGTTTCTTCTGTGAGACTTTCTGTTTCTCTTCGCTTCTTTTCTCTTCAGGCTGGCCCTTCTATTCTACATTATCTCTATTGCATCATATCATTGCCGCCATTCAGTATATCATTGCGAACAACGCCGACCAGTCTTTCTCTTCCTCTTTTTTTTCTCTTCTGTTCCTTGGGACTTATACAAACTTATAAAAATCAACATCTTAGCCATAATGTCTAGCCTGCGCGTCTTCTCCTCTCACGTCAAGGGAGTCATCGACCCTGTCCGGAACACAGTCGTTGGCCGCGACGACAAGGACGCTGTCGAAGATGCCGACCCGGTCTCACCATCGAAGGCTTCTCCTTCACCTAGAAAAACCACTTCTACTTTTTCTTCTTCAGTACCGGCGACATCTTCATCTACCTCGGCTCCAGCTACTACCAGAGCTCCCAAGACCACTCCTGCTCCCACAGACGTCACTAAGAATGTCGCTGAGAAGCCTGATGGTCCTCCCGGGCCACTGTCTTCTACGTCCTCTGCTCCCGCCAAGTCTTCGTCCTCTGATGCTCCTTCAAAGTCTCCCGCACCGTCAACAACCTCGTCGGATGCCCCCAAGTCGACCTCAACATCGTCTGCTTCGTCGACTACTTCGTCTTCGTCATCTACTACTAGCGAGCCCGCCACTACCGGGACTCCCAGCCCTACCGGGAGCCCCAATCCTACCACATCCAGCCCAGAAGCCAGCACTCAGACCTCGGAATCATCAACTAGCCTATCTGACACCATCTACAACACCATCATTGCGCCATCAACAACTCTCTCCACCGCTATCGTCGACGCTACTGGACTTGCTCAGAACCAAGCTGATGGCACGGGCTCTGCCTCTGCCTCACTGACTGCCACTGCTACGTCCTCGGCCACTGCTTCTTCCACACCCAGCGTCGATGCCCCCCCGCACTCTAACTCTGCTATGAAGATCGCTGTCCCCGTAGCTGCTGGTGTTGGCGGTGCCATGGCCCTCAGTGGCATTGGCCTAGCTCTCTCGATGAGATACCGTCGCGGCAAGTGGCCCTTCAAGCCCTCTCCAGAGGCCTTCGTGGAGATGCGCGATGAGGATTTGGAGAAGAGAAACATGGAAAGAAAAGCTCAGGCCAAATGGGACCCTAACCGCACCCACGACCGCATCAGCCAGTTCATCCGCGGAAACGCTGCTTAGGTGACTGATGTATGGTATTTTTTTGATTCTTTTTGGGTCAGCTATGTTGTCGATGTATAAGGGCGAGAAAGGGAATAGGGCACTGAATAGTAGCTATAATTAATGTATGAACTGATGATCTTTTAAATATATCAAACAACCCATAATGCCATGGCTGGCCCAAAAACGGTTGACTTCGTCCTTGCCTTGTGAAACATGATGAAAAATTATATTAAATTGTGATCAAACCACATGTCTTGGTCGATATGTGACGCATATTCTGTTTGTTTCTAGATTTGTCGAGACGTCCTGTGAAGTTTGGTCTAGTTTAGAATGTCCTATTGACCACACTATTGGACTACTTAGTGATTGGTATAAACAATTGCTGGGAGAGTCTAGATACTGTCGACAGTTTGATCTGATTGGCTTGGCAACTATGATCTCGTCCGCAGTAATGGCATGATTGAAGTTTATAAATACTGACATGTCATCCATATAATCATGCGATAGTCCATCGAACCAATGGCTCGTTAGAATTATCGAAATCACTTCTCTCTCTTTGAATGTCTTCTAGTTCTAGCATGCGATATGACTCACGGGATAGGCATGGAGCCTCATCACGTCTTTGTCACTGCTCCTCTTCAGGCAACCATCAGCCTCACGTTGGAAGATCTCCCCAACCGAAGGCACCTCGCAAACATATTGACCAATATGAAGACCACGATAATTCTGTTAGAGGAAGAATGGTGATGCCTAGAGATAGATCGCGCACCAGCGGTCCGAGAAGAGGTAATTACCCAGTTCAGACATACAAAAATATGAGCTTGCCTTACTGATTTGAAAATTCATTTGGATTGAGTCACAGATTCCGATCTTCGCGACGACCGGATTGGGAGGCGCACGCCCAACTTCGGACGATCGAGATCAAAATCTCGCGATAGATCCTCTCCGTCGGACCGGCAGATTGAGCGTGCCTTCCATCTTGAGCGGGATATCAAAGAAAGAGCACGCCTAAGTCGAGTGATTGTGCCTCGAAGTAGGTCTACAAATATAGCCGGGCAACCAAAGAGTTCGTTTTTTGGGCGTTCTTCTTTGCAGCTTGTTGCTGGGAAAAATCGTCCTGCAACTTCTTCTGCTACCTTTAGAAAGCCTAAAAAGCCTGAAGTTCTTCCTCCCTCCAACTTTCCAACCTTCCAACTCGCGATCCAACACCAACCTATGCCTGTTCCAACACTGATTCTGTTTTCTCATTTCCATCTTTCAAGAACCACCAGAGAAACAACAACAGAAAGAATCACATTGATGGACAACATGGAGCGTGAGACACAGCCCTTCTTATTCCCCCAGGAGTTCAGTGAGCTCGAATCCTGGACTCCTGCCGCCGTGCCCTACAACATGATGGTGATGTACCTCTGCATGACGGACGCTATGCGAGCTGCCATTCTTGACTTCTGGGGTCCTAATGTCATAGACCCATCGTTCGTCCTGGAGTTCGCAGCATGCGAAAGGTGTAGCCGTGACTGTATCAGGGCACGGGAAGGCATGGTATCCGAGTGGGCGGAGCTTGACGAGTTTGCAGATAGCCTGACGCTATGCTGCGAAGCTTTGGTGTGCCAGTCTTGCATTCGCCAGGCTGTCGAACGAAGAGTGGCCGTCCTCAATATCGTCGGAGGCGGTCACTGGTCCAATCTAGACGACGCAGAAGATATTCTTACTGCACATGAGTACGGCGCAAACTGCCCCCTTGACTGTTTGCAATCAAACGCTTGGATTGCTAACAACTACGGCGGTGGTATGTCGCCGTACCGTGACGAAACCTTGGACGCTGTGTTTGCTCGCGGAGATCGCATAGATCAGCAACAGCGCCAGAGTGGCCAGACTGGGCCTATTCACGGACAGAGGTGAGTAATCCTTATCATATCAATGCAACGAATATGTTCTAACAGTTATGGCATGAAATAGACTTGACCGTTTCGGGCTTCTCAGAAACGCTCTTCTCACCATCCAGCCTCGTCCATCCCCAGAAGATCTTGCCGAAATCCGGAAGTTCTACGATCTCCTTTCCGCCATGGGTTTCACTCACAACCCTGGTAGTGGCGACGTCACTATGGCCATGCTCGAGGCCAGCGGAATCGAGATGGAAGATCCCCAGCACGAGCCGTTCAAACTGTTCACGTTTCAGAGGAACGGGCGCCGGGTGCATATCCCTCTGTTCCTGAGATATTTCCAGCGAACTGCAACAAAGACTTGCGAGGTTTGCCTGGATGATATCCAGGACATGGAGACTGGGGAGGACTGGGAGGCGTGGGAGGAGATCTGGGCGGATCTGGGTAACGAGGAGGCCGGATATCAGGTCCTGAGGTTCCCACTGCGGATGTTCAAGCGATGTACGCACGATATCAACTTCTGTAGTGGATGCCTACAGGAGCACATCTCGATCCAAGTCCGTGAACGGGCCCAAAATGCCGTGGGCAATATAGAGTGCCCAGGCCAGAACTGCGATCGAAGATTGAGACAATCTGAGATCGAATCCTACGCCACCAGAGAAGTCAGAACACGGTATGTTCATGCCTGATAGTGACTGCACCCATAAACACTTGTGACTAATAATCTGCTGCTATAGATACACTGACTTGGTCGCCGTCGTTCGCCAACAAAACGACCCCAACTTCATGTGGTGCGTAAATAGAACTTGCCACTACGGTGAAGTCCACCCCGCGGGCGCTACAAGAGTCGCCTGTAGCCGTTGTCGCACAGACATGTGCTTCAACCACCGCGGTCCGTGGCACGAAGGTCGAAGTTGTCGGGAAGTCGATACCGGCGAGGACGAACGGACGACGGGCTGGATCCAAAATTACACGAAGCAGTGCCCGCGCTGTCGTGCAAATATCGAGATGAGCGGCGGTTGCCTTCACATGACTTGCACGAGGTGTAGGCACGAGTTTTGCTGGGAGTGTCTCACGGATTGGAGAGTCTGTGGAAATGACCCCCGTCGGCACGCAATGGATTGTCCAACAAGAGGGCATAGAAGAATGTATTGATCTTGACATCGGACGTCTAGTATCAGCACTTGTCGTCTTTTCTTCATGCCGTCTTGTTTCCATAGCCTGGTGTTTCGTGTGTCATTTAGTGTTCTGTCTCATGGTCTGGTGGGTTTGATATAGAAGTAGATAGTTCTGGCTCAATTAAGGTTTTGTTTTATTTCATTGTTTAACAACTACCTGACTATTATATCACTGCAAGACAGCCATGTTCTGTTCTAAGATACATATGACTGTTATTGCTATTGTATTCTTTGTTGTCTCAGTAAGACAACAGGGCCAAAATTTGATTTGATTTGATTATATTTATCGTCTACCTAATACACTAAGA